>JACXGM010018528.1:0-18974 GCA_016801145.1 Umbra pygmaea | reverse complement strand
TGACCAAGTGTCGAGGTGTCCATGAGCAAGACACCTAACCCCAGTTGCTCCCGACGAGCTGGCTGGCGCCTTGCATGGCTGACACCGCCGTCGGTGTATGAATGTGTGAATGAATGGGTGAGTGTGAGGCAATGTAAAGCGCTTTGGTGGCCATTGTTGGTCAGAAAAATGCGCTATATAAATGCAGTCCATTTACCATCCTACAATCCAAATATAGTCCTGTAATATTAATAATAATTGCCCCCGCATTTGTCCTAATAATGTAGCAAATATGGAAGTTAATTTGCACTTGATATAGATATAGTTATACAAATATCTATAATTTGTCTATGTACCTTAAATAAAAAAAGAAGTAATTTGACTATCTCAATCATCATTCAAACTCTGTCACTCACGGAGAGAGCAGGGTCGAGCTAGCGCGAGTGCTACAGAATATTATAGCTTTGTCCACACTTGTGATAAAACTTAACGTTGCAATATTGTTTATAAATATAGAAATTTGTCAAATATCCCCTTTAAGTTGATTTCTGAGTAAATATTACTTTGTCTGTTTCCGTATTTTGTTTTTACATTGGCAAGACTCTTCTGATATGCCGTAAGAAATACAGATCAGTCTTGCCTGGTATTGTATTTCAAGTGAGTACTAACATGACAAATACCTATGCACATTTCATGGAACAGCCTTTTGTCTAAGAAAAATAATTACTTTTATCATATGGAATGTAAATTCATGTAGCCTACATAACAGCAGTATTTTATACACCGTAACAAATCAGACAATGTACCGGTAATTTGTTGCCAGTACAATTTCCATTATTTTACAGACATTTTTTTTACAGACAATATCACTGTGTTTATACATGACATTATCTGTTACCTGGAATTTAATTAAAGGAATTGTCTGTATAAGATTAGTGGTTCCCAACCATGGGTACTAGGACCCCTGGTGGTACATTAACCAAAAACATCTGGGAACCACTGGCCCATGGTGTTTATAGGGAGGGTGAAGATAAAAAGTGAAATCAATTATTTAAAAAAAATATTTATCACAGAATTTGGAAAAATTGAAACAGAATTATCCAAAACATTAAATTGACCTATACTGTTTAGATGGAGGTACTAGCCAACCCTCCAGATACCCCTTCCTTCTGTCCTGCAGACTCCACATTTCAGCAACAAAATTGGTCTATAAATTAACTAGAATGCATGAAAACTGTTTCTGAAATTAACAATTGTCTGGGGGAACATCCCCAGTTACTCTGGCTAGGTGACAGGTTCATGGACGGCCAAGTCTCAGTGATGCATGTGGGGAGCGAAGGCTGGCCCGTGTGGTCCAATCCAACCGACGAGCTACTGTAGCTCAAATTGCTGAAAAAGTTAATGCTGGTTCTGACAGAAAGGTGTCAGAACACAATACACTGCAGTTTGTTCCATATGGGGCTGCTGTTTTGGCAGCAAAAGGGGGACCTACAAAATATTAGGCAGGCAGTCTGTGGCTGATCTGTGTATACTGTAATTGGTTATTGAGAGAATAAATAATTTGAATGAATATACTGTTCCTTATTGGTCTTTTATTGTGCAACCACTTATAGACTATTTCTCTGCATAGTCAACATTAGCATAATCCTTAATGGCAGAGCTGTGTGTGCTTGCACGCATGCATGTGTTTGTCCTGCCATTTGTGTGTATACCAATAATTTCTGTCAGTATAAAACTAACTGTAGTGTCTTACAGTTTAAACCTCAAATACAGTTCCTATTAAGCAAAAGAATACAGTGACACTTTATGTAATATTGGCCAATGAAAGATACAATTAGTTTAGTAGAGTAGTAATATCTTTTCAAAAGCATTTTGAGTCAGTATGATTCATGTTAGAATGCAAAAAATAAACATTATTGTTATGTAATAACGATCCATGAATGAAGACATCCAATTTGGTTGGGTATTACAAAATGCATCATATTATTACATTTTCATAAAAAAGTCAAACTCCCACATATTGTAATAATCCCCACATCATGTAATAATTTAATACAAAATGTGAGGAAATGTATTACATATTGCATTCAAGGTTTTTATTACAAACTGTGGCAGATTATTACAAAATGTGGTTTAATTACATAATGAAGTGAAAGGTTATTACATTACGCAGTGTTATTACATAATGTGGAGCAACAGGGTTCTAACCCAGGGGTTGAGAACCACTGCCCTAGCCAGAAGTAGTGCGTATCAGCTATTTCTTTCACCCGCCCACAACCGAACATCTACAGCTTTAGATAAAATTTAAATGTCTCTGATTTTACTATTGATAAGTATGTGTTTGGGTACAATAAACATATTATTCCATAAACTCCTGACAACATTTCTCCCAAATTCCAAATAATAATAGTGTCATTCGTAGCATTTATTTGTACAAAATGACAAATGGTCAAAATAACAAATATGGAGTGCTGCCAGACTAAAGAAAATAAGTTCATGTAAATTTTTAAACAACCTAATAATAATGTGTTCACTTAGGAAGAGTTCGGAAATCTATACTTGGTGTGATAATAATAATTGTACAATAATAATTATTGGCTTTCATGCATCTTGGCATGCTCTCCACCAGTCAATCACATTGATGTTGGGTGACTTTATGCCACGCAAACATTCAAGCACCTTGGATTTGTTTATTGGCTTATGACCATCCATCTTCTGCTTGATTACTTTCTAAAAGTTTTCCATGTAGTTGCTTTAAGAAGGAACTAGTCTCTTAGTTTTTCCAGACTTAAATGGTCAAAATGAAGCCCGCAACTAAACATAAATGTAGAAATTGGTTTTGTAACATACAGTTTTACATGCGCATTGTCCCTTTTTTTCCACATTAATTTTTGTGACAGGTAGGCAAACGTTGTTTCACACATGTGTACATGTGAAGTATGTGATGTTATCTTAATCACTTTATACACAAGTCTGTGATAAATAATAATAACAGCCAAGACACTGATAATTAGCAAAATTTGTATCTAGTTTTGTATGTAGACGAAGTCAAGGAGCCATAACCTGGCTTTAAAATGTATGTTTATGAAAAAACAAACAACAACATAATGATTGATGCATTTCTGTCTTAATGACATTAAATTCAACATTGAAAAAAGACACACATCTGTTCCACCTGAGCCACTAGCCAGAAACCAATATAATGATACACTGTTTTTGATAGAACATATTATTCTGATCTATAATGCCTCTAAGAGGAAACGTAATCCTCATGTAAATAAAAGAAAGCAGAACGGGCTGGCAAGATGTGCACCAGAGAACATGGATTAATCGAACCTGCTGAAGAATTGCTAAAAAAATTGTTGAAATTGGGAAAAGTTTATAACAAATGTATTTGTACTCAGATTAAGGTATTGATTTAGAATAAGCCCAAAGTGTCTGTACCAATAACAATGATGGAGAGCAACTGTAGATATTTTATCTGCTTGTTTTTTTATGGAATACCAACCATGCCTTTTTCAACGTAAGTTGAAAAAAAAGCTAAGTTGGATGCGCTGAATCCATCTGAATGGTTAAACCACAACACAAGACAAATGTTTTAAGGTCTTAAAGAAACCTAATTGCACTTCTAGCAAACGATGAATGTTCTGGTCTTGGATGAATCTATAGCTCATTGCTGCTGCAAGCTTATACAAACAACAAAGGAAAGGTACAAATGGTGCAATAAATCATAACATACTTTTGCCAGATAAGCCTATTGTATGTTGCAGTATTAAGGTTTTGAGGAAATTCCAAATAGGCCTGGCAACTCAAAATACCCAGTTATTATGGTTCGCATCTGAATGATCAACAGTCAATAGTGACTGAGCGCAGCAATGTTTGATGCTTGTGAGGTTTATGAACATTGAAACTCATGTCATTTCAGAATTCTATTGGCATTAACGGGCAGTGAGCTAGCTTGTGATCAACCAGTCTACCCATGCCCTATCCAGAAACTGAAATAGAGCAGAAACACATACATATGCAACCTACTGTTTAAAATAACTCTCATCTGCCCGTACTGTTTCCTAGCTACCACTGCACTGTTGTGTAACCCCAAAACAAATAAACCAGCTCGATCAGTCACCTGATGATGACATCACTGGAGTCGATCAGGGATCCATAATGAGAACCTTTGAGGTTCCCAGAGTTCCCCACCACAGCGCAGTTTCTACAGCGCTCAGGGCCTGCGTCCATGTACTGGTCAACATCAGGGATGAGCTGGAACAACTGTTCCACCACCTCGCTGAGGTTGGCAGGATGCTGCTCCGCCTGTAACCACTGGAGAGAACAGAGGAACGTTAGGATCACGGGTCTCCGAACACACAACGACCCAGCCGAGTCAGGGGAGGTAGAGACTGGAGAACCATAAGATCAGTCCCCAAACAAAACAGGCCTGCAGCAGACAATGAGAAACTAGAATATAATAAGTGTATCCATGATTCTTTAAATAGCTGTGTTTTAAAATAACAAAAACATTACTTTGACAATCATGGCAGACCTTATCAGTTCCTGTGGATGATTTGTTCCTAATTTGTTAACTGTGGTACCAAATGTGATGACAGTTTGTAAAAAAGGGATGGGATAGTTGTTATCTAAGTTATTATTATCGTATTACTGTTTTTCTCATCTTATTATCAATTCAAATTACATTGTTGGGATGTGCTCGTAATTAAGCATTTCAGTCTTAAGTGCACACCTGTAGTATATGAGACAAATACATTTCATTTGTATTTTCTTGCACATGACTTGCTATAGTGCCACCAGACGGACAATGGAATTTTGTCAATGCCACATCTCAATTATAAGATGCGTAATTTACCCAAATTACTTCTGTAGAACATGGGTTAGTGACACATGTATAAATGCATGTACAGACCCATCTACAATACTCTTCTGATTATATGGTCAGGGACATGTAGCAGGGAAATAGATGGAGATGTCTACAGAAGAGGAAATAGCCTGACGGATGAGATCCAGGGCTGCTAGTCCTCTGCCAGGAAATGAAGTAGGCAAAGAGGCAGACAGAGCAAGCTGATAGAGTGGTATTTGCCTCGCAGCAACATTTCAGAAACTTTCAGGTTTCCACAACGCCATGAGAGCAATGCACACACACACACACACCCGCACGCACACACACACACAAACACACAGTCTTCCTTTCTGACGGAACTATTAAATGGACTAAAACGCTTTCCTCAACAAGCCACACATGAGTAACGTCTTTTGAAACGATTTGTGACAGACAGCTGGCTACGTTCTTGTATTTGATCAGTCTATTTCTAGGCTACATTTAATTGGACAAGGTGTTAGGCTGATGTGATAACCTCAGCTTGAGAGAAGCCTCTGATTGGCCACGGCTGGTAGTGACACACACTGTTGACGTCGTGCTGCGGCTCCTTACACCTCTGATGTGTATATCCTGTCCTCGTGTAATGGAGTCTAGTTGGTAGCCCCCTAGGTAACAGCCGCAGAATTCATTTGGGACATAAGATGTTTGAAATAAAACAAGCAACGGTGTACCTTTAGAACCAACTTGTTTCTGTTCTTTTGACTGTAAGTTGGTTTGAGGAGCTGTGTCTTAAGTGATTGCCAGCTCACTCTAGATTATACGCGTTGACCTTGCCTTAGATCAAACAAGAACAAACTGACAAACTGTGATGCAATGTTTTCGAAGCTGGAATTGTTCAGAGGGCAATATACGATGGGCCTTTGCTTTGAACTCAATATGGCCACAGATTACATTCAAAAACAGAATAGCTCCTCCCTGACATATCGAGCAATAGGGAGAGAATGACTGTGTCATGTTTATTGGATTTAAATGTCTCTAGCACAAATTAATTTATGTAGTAATTTCTTTCTTTCTGGGGCAATAATAAAAATCGGACACCTCCTAAACCATCAACGACTAAGACGGCTAAGTGATGGTATCGTTAAAGATATTCTGGAAAAGTATCATGCGTATCACATGATGGGTATTCCGATGGGAAGGAACCAATCTCCCCTGTGGTAATGTCTGTAGGTCTGAGAACATATCCCACCTGCATTCTCGTCATCAGTCAGCAGACGGTATCTCCATGTCCACATTCTAGTTAAACCATAAACCTAAGGCTCCTCCGTAGCCTTAACTCGAACCAGAGGTTTCATGCCCATTGACGTGCTCCCTCAGATTTTTGAGCCAAGTGGATTTTTCTTTTTAATATCTGTATTTGTGGGCACGTTTGCGTGTGTTGTGCACACTGTGCCCCCTTAAAAAAGTAGGTGCATGACGCTTCTGACTCGAAGCCAAGCTTTATCTGAATATCCTGGTTCTCCAGTTACTCCAGCACAACCGTAAACCTCACAGTCGTACCATCTCACCTGCCACCACCGGTACGTGTCCTCAGTCAGCAGGCTGTTCCTCCTTGTTAGCAGGGGATGGATAGACAGATTTAACCTCTCAGTAAACCAGGCGTCGTCCTCCAGCTCTGTCATACAATGCCGACAGCCACACTGGCCCTTGGAGAAGAAGCTGTCCGACAGGCGCATGGCATATTTGAAGTATAGAGAGGGATCAGTCAATGAGAAACTAAAGAGTAACGTGGTGAAAGTTACAACGCAGACTAATACAGTAAATGCTGTAACCTTGTGCTGCTTCAATAGAGACATGGCGTAGAGGCAGATATAAACTCGGTTTTCCCTGGAAGTGGGAGAAGGGGAAAATACACCTTAGACGCCCCTTCTCAAAAATTGCAATTTCTAAGTTGTGTCTGAGAATATTTCCTCCCCTGGAGACTTCATGGCTCTAAGAGGCTGAACGCTGGATGCCTCTGATGAACAGACCCTGTCAACCGTATCGCAATTACAGGCCCCACTTCATGCTGTTGGAAAACAACACCGTCAAAAACATTGCAGAGACAAAAAGAGACCAGAACTAGCTCATGACATGTTGTTGGGAAAGCCTTGGCATTCTGAAGACAAATCGTAGGCCACACAACAATCTATCCTTCCCAGAAATCAACAGATTAGGAATCCATGGAAACGTCTGTCAATTAATCGTCCTCTTGAGATATGAGATGATCCCCGATCCAAGATGGTCCTGTCAACTCGATGATGGCCAGAATGTTAACAAAATCCAGCTACTCTTCTGCTTTGTGTATTAAACAAGGTCAAAGCACCCTCCCCTTTTCAAGTCAATCATTCACCTGGACAGAAACAGGGAAAATGGGAACACAATTTACACAAATATACATACTGCTGGATGAATCACGTAATACAATATTCCCTTCAGCAGCTTTGCAAATATATTCCCAGAACAAAGCAATGCACCTAGTGATATAAATGACCTAGTGATATAAAAACTGTGTCTATACGCAATGCTGGATAAATTAACAATCATATAATACAATGCGGAAACTAACCCCCTATTAGCCTATTTGCCCTTTACAATCTGTGGCATGTCAATGTCAGTGGAGATGACTTGCGGTAGTGAAGGATACAGAGACTACTGAACACGTGTTTGTTAATCATGAACAAAACCCAGGGTCTGTCCTTTAATGACCTAGAATGGTGGAGGCTGGGAGGACAGGTGAATAAAAATGAAAAAAGTCTGGTGAAAAACATCACAGCTGGACTACTAAACTCAGTGAATACACACATCACTAGTAAGGTGTGAACAATAAACATATTCGTTCACATCACTGATAATATGTCAATTGTACACAGCAAAAAGTCTGGTGTTAAATCAACACCCTAAGTGTTAAATTAACACTCTCAGTGTTTATATATCTCCACGGGAGCTATATAAACACTGAGTGTAAATTTAACACTGGACTTTTTGCTGTGTATAATTGTATACTAATTATGACATTATTAGTAAGAATGTAAACATTATACTGGCTGATTCGCATAATTAGTAAAAATTCTAAAATATACAGACTGCTTCACATCACTAATAAATATGTAAAAATGGTACTGACTGTTTCATATCACTAGTAAGAATGTAAACAGGGTACTCAACGTTTCACATCCCTAGTAATGTGTAAACAGTAAAGTGTGATGTTGTACTGCTACTGCTAACCTTATATGAGAGAACATTTCTTAAACTCTGGGATCTTGGAGACATAAAGCCAGGTACTGGAGATGAGAGAATAAGCAGGCGGTATGAGAGAACAGATGGTGGATGGCTGTTTGACAGTAGGGTGTGTGTGTGGGAGTGGGTGGGGGGTTAATGGACACTTTAATGTGAGAGGTCATTTATTAAACTCAGGGAGCCCTTGGAGACATAGGCCCAGGTACTGGAGATGACAGAGGGATCAAACTGTATGATACAACAGATGGTGGCTGGCTGTGTCTGACAATGTTGTGTTTGACTTTGTGTTGCGTGTGTGTTTGTGCGTATGACAACATGCGGAATAGAAAGACAGTCCTCGAATTTCACTGACCTTGTCCTGTAGGAGGTTGGCGGCTTCACATTGATCACAGTTCCCAAAGCTGTGATATCTGAGGATCCGTAGTCTAAACTTCAGAAAATGAGAGTGGGCGTCGGGGGGGAGGGGCGGGTGGGCAAGAGACAAGCAAAAAACACGAAATGAGACGATGTGAAAAAGAATGACAAAAGATAGCAAAAAAAAGTGAGAAACTGAGAGAACATGAAGGAAAGTGTGGGGGCTGAGTGGTTATATAGTTTTGCCTCTCTAATCTCTGGCTTATACAAGTCATCAACGTTACAGGATAGAACCCCAGAAAAGTGCTCTGTTTCTGGGGAGATTGTTTTGTCTCTGCTGCTTCGTTTGAGTCACTGGTGAGCAATTTCAACTCAAACCTCCACAGAGATGAGTTTGTGAATCCCTTTTTTATTACTCGTCTGTCAGCAAATCTGCAGAACTGCGCAGCCCATTCCAGATACAAAATAACTTCCTCCAAAACATGAAGGTATTCCACACATTAAACAGTTTCCTCTCCCAGTTCCAGGAATGACATTTAGATTTATGAGATTCTCTTACGGGCATTTACAAGACTTTGATCTGGTCATTTTTTTCATTCTGTAAAAATGGAAGTGATAGCAAATTCAAATTCTATTAGTTTGAGGAATAATAAGTATTTTTCAAAGTAAAATTAAGGCCTGGATTCAATCTGATAGCAGGTTAGGTTATAACGCTTTTAATAGTGAGCCACTTTACATAAGATTTAATCTACCTCTTTAATATAGACCTCATTTGCACTAACTGTACTTAAAATAAAACAATATATATAAAATAAAACAAAATTAAAAAATTAGCAATTTTCAATTGATTCAAGTTGACATGAATATTTGTGAACATTGTGTTTAAAAGACAATGCATACACTTTCAGATTCAATTACTGCCCATTGACAACCTCATTTTAAAGTATATATTTCATTCAAACCTGATACAAAAATAATTTGTCACAATTCTTTTTTCAAACATACAGTTGCATAATACAATAAAATGCATAATACAATATTTCTTCATCATTTTTTTATGCCAGACGGGCTGGTTTGAGTATTTCAGAAACTGCTTATCTACTGGGATTTTCTTGCAAAATCTTCGCTAGGGTTTTTAGAGATTGGTCAGATAAAGAGAAAATATACAGTAAGTGGCAGTTCTCTGGTAAAAAAAAGCCTTGTTGATGGCAGAGGTCAGAGGAGAATTTCAGAGATTTTCAATGAACTAATAAATTCTTATAATTGAAAAAGATTTAATAAATTTCATTTTTTCATAATAAAAAATGAATCCCAAGGACCCAGGGCTATTATACCAAGTGACATGTCATTCAACACATTGCTGCTCCCCTTCTTTAGTTGGTACTAGTAAGGCTGGTTCAGGTGTATGGGGATGGACAGACAGGGCTGGAAGCCTGAAGCTGTAACTGGGTCTGGAACCAGGCAGGGATAACTGAGTTAGTGTCATTAGCTTTTAAAGTTTGCCTGCATCGATTAAATATTGGCAAAAAGAGGAGCAAAATGTAAATACTCAAAATACTCAGTAACTAGCTATCTAATGTTAGCCAAGCAAAAGTAGCCTAGTTCACTACGGATGAAGCCAGGGGGTCCAAACCCTTCCATGGAGGGCCTAGTGTATGCTGGTTTTTGGTCTTTCCCTTTAAGTAGAGCCAAATTAGAACCTAGACTGCCAGGTGAGGGGAGATCCTAACCAATTAGTGAGCTACTCTACCAGCCTTGTACAAGGTAAAAGTGAAAACCTGCATACACTAGGCCCTCCATGGAAGGGTTTGGGGACCCCTGGACTAATCTAACAGGTTAATTTCCACCACTCACGGCCTACACCCACCTTCCTTCTTGAAAAATTTGGTAACATATTGTTGCCCTTTACTCCTTTTTGTTTTATGAATACAGATTTTTCTTTAGCAGGCTGAGACACTCACAATTACTGATGTGCAGTTCGTGAACGATTCGTTCATTTTGAACGACTCTTTTTAGTGACTCGTTCAGTTGTATTGTTCAATTAAACAGCTGTCTCCAACATGAACACAGGAAGAATTCATAAGCAGTCCTCCAGCTCAGGGCTCATGACCCCAACAGCTGTTTGTTTAATGTTTGCAAAAATCAAATAGATCAAGCTGCAGTAGCATAAAGACACGTTTAAACTGATCAATGGATGCAGGTTGTATAATTACTGCAGTCTGATCATTATTTATTGGTGGATAATTGCCCATACAGGACAATCTAACTAATCCCTACTTAGCATATTGATTATCAAATCAAATGATCTAAACCACTTTATATACAAACCAGCCTCTAAGTTAAAAAGACTTGTGAATGACTGAATTGTTCAATTTAATTGTTCATGTAATCGTTCGCCAGTAGGGGGGTCAGGCATGCCCTGGCCATTACTGACTCAGATGAATGCAATGTTCAAAAATCGAAAATAGGATAGGTGGATAGGTTAATCACAATGTGGAAATCTTTTTTCCTAATGTTCTAATAACGTTTTAGGGCCCCTATTGGTCACATGGTTGTACATGTGTTATATATTCACCCTACTTGCAATGAAACCCCTAAATAAACTCTGGTGCAACCAATTGCTCTCAGAACTCACAGAACTAAGTGAATGGTGTCTACCTGTCTGCAATTAAAGTGCCGGAGAGGTCATTCTGACTTGCATTTTCAGTTGGATATGGGGAAACCACTTGATGCAAGAGGCTTCCTTCTGGGATGACAGCCATGCAGACCAATTTGATGCAGTTTGCGGCGTATGGTCTGAGCACTGACAGGCTGACCCCCGACCGCTTCAACCTCTGCAGCATTGCTGGAAGCACTCATACGTCTATTACCCAAAGACAACCTGTGGATATGACGCTGAGCACATGCGCTCAACTTTTCAACCTGCTCCCCATTCACACCTGAGACCTTGTAACAGTAACAGTAACATGACACCGGGGAGGGAAAAAGGTTAATTGGTCCCAGTTTGGACAATTTCACTTAGGGGTGTACTCACTTTTGTTGCGAGTGGTTTATACCTTAATGGCTGTGTTTTTAGTTATTTTGAGGGGACAGCAAATTTAAACTTTTATACAAGCTGTATACTCACTATACATTGTAGCAAAGTGTAATTTCTTCAGTGTTGTCACATGAAAATGTATAATCAAATATTTACAAAAATGTGAGGGGTGTACTAACTTTAGTGATATACTGTATATCAAGACAATACTAATGTTGATTAAATGTCAATCACTGCTGGAAATTAGCGATTTATAATTAATTATTCACATAAGCCACATTTTCAGCTGCCAATAATTCAGTGTCCTAATGATGAAACATTTAGCTAATCCATAATTGATCAGGTTTGGAATATAATTTCAGTTCAATTTATAACCACCTTGGTATTTTCTATCAAAATATGTGAATTCCTGGGTGACCTAAAACTTTTGATTGGTAGTGTACATAAAGAGCAGCAGTCCCTGATCACTGTTCACTATGCAGTTTATTTTAAAGATATTTAGCTTTACAAAGCTAAACACCATAAGTCTGATGGTTAATGACAGAGTGTTGTTGCTTTACGTTGGAGAGTTGATACTAATTCCTGGTAAATGTTTAAGTAACTTCAACAAAGAGAATTTCTCTAGCCAAATTAACCATCACTGTAAAGTGAACAAAACCATGACATCTGGCTCATGGAAACAACTCAAAATGCCCATCACTTCTCACATAATGAGGCACAGAGGCATGTCGTGTGCTGGAGAAACTCATCCGGCTCCCGGTACAATGAACATGTTCTGCCACTACCACTCAGTACATTTCTGTCACAGGCAATAAGCATATCTTCATTCTAGCCTACTTCGTCCTTCCAAACTAACCACAGGAATTATGGACGTTAGCTTTGTTTATGGTTGAGGTGAACCAACCAAATCAGTTTTTCGAGCAGAATTCCTAAAGACAAATGTTAATATAGACCATTAGGGCTTTGTGAATATTGATATCAAAAGGTCAGTTATGTCACTGAATTAAAAATAAATTCACTGTTATTAATGGTGTAAATATAAATATATTTTTTCAAGTTATGTCCTGGCTGTAATAGGATATGATGCTAACTCAAAATTAGCTCCCAAATGCATGATGTTTATTGTCATAATATTATAATTGAGGAAGTGTGATCAGAATTATTATTTCAGCAATCTGCAGTTGCTGGCTACACTGGACATCCGAAATGCACCCAGCCGGCTGATATGAGAAACACACACACTTTCCTAATTAGTTATTCTAGAAACTTGAAATGTTGCTTTACAACCAATTAAGAGCAATGGTTTAGTTTTTTATGTTTAAATGATTGGCACAAAACATAAATAAAGAAAAAATCACTTCAGATTCACTTTCTGTTACATCGTTTTCTTGCTGAAACAAGCACCTCTTTAAATGTAGAATTTCTGATAGGACTAATATAATCGAAGGACTGAATTTCTGATAGGAATAACATAATCAGGGGACCTTGGAGTTAGTCAAAACACTGTTGGGTCTCACAAATCCTTATGCTATGTCCCAATGTGATTTTGTTCTCGTGCAGATAATAACAAACTGACCTCCCCATTAAAACTAATCTTGGGCAAATAGGATATAATCAGATTTGCCAGTAAAAAGTTGTACATTCCACACTTGCCTTCTTCCACAGACAACTTTATTCCGTGATGTATTACAATAAAAAACATGCCATGGCCAGACATAATTTCATTGAATAACTTTCAGTTCCATCAACAACATTTGCTCCCAAATAAAGACAAACCAAAATGACTCGATGGAAAAATAAATCCTTTTGTTGTCATAGAAATCTGTCCAACTTCTGATTTTATAAGTTGTCATTAAGTATCTATGGCAGGAGCCGGCTGTCAGCGTCGATCAATAAGCAAACCCTCAGCACCTTGGAGAGCGCCCACTGACCCGGCGCGCCCACAATCACAACACGGACGAGGAGAACAGACAGAAAAAGTAACGTCTGTAATATTACAACACGGCACAACAAAGCCCGCCACCACACACCACATTGGGGGTGGCTGGAGCAAGGCTAAAAAAGGAGGATAATTGACACCGGGAAAAAGGGAGGTAACAGAGATAGGTGAAGACGTAATTATTGATTCTGTGCTGTGTTTTTCTGTTATATGTCCGGACAGCCACGCAGACGGAAGTGTTAATAGCTGAGCCATCCCAAGACATACGCGGAAACAACCCCACGAGAGCGGAGTAAGAACGTCAACCGTGTTTTGTGTTATGTTTGGGCCCTAGATTGCCGCCTTTTGTTTTCCATTAAATTCACCTTCGGGTTTTAAGCATTACTCGGTGTCGAGTGTGTTTTCTCCATCCTGGTACATAGCCCATGCAATAAATTGCAATATAACGTTTCTACCGCAAAACTGTCTATGGAGAATTATTTGATACAGTGTAAAACAGACCCTTTAAACGAATATGTCACATTCAATAGAAGATTAATCTCACAATATATTTGTCCTCTCTACACTCTAATCCACATCCTCTTTCTCAGACTCTCTCCCTGGTTGCTCTATATCTCTTCATCCCATCCCGCTCTCTCCATGCAGATACTCTTTCCTGACTACATCTCCTCTGCCTCTCCTCATCTCCTTGACACAGACAGTGTGTACTTCCTTCTCTACCTGTCTGTATTAGCCCATTCTCCTTTATCTTCTCACACCTCCTCATTATTCCCCCCCCCATCTCCTGCATTCTCCGCTCTCCTCCTCAAGCCTTTACCTCCTATCTCCCAACACAACCCACAGTGTATTGACGATTACACTATATGTCAAAAAGTATGTACAAATGAACATCACACTCATATAAGCTCGTTGGATATCCCATTCCAAAATCATGGGCATTAATATAGAGTCCCCCCCCCCCTTCAGGCTATAACAGCTGTCACTCTTCTGGGAAGGCTATCAATAATTTGCAGTGTGTCTGTGGGAATTTGTGCCCATTTAGCCAAAAGAGCATTTGTGAGGTCACGATGAGACTGATGTTGGACGAAAACAATTTATCCCAAATGTGTTAATTTGGGTTGAGTTCTGGGCTTTGTGAACGTCACTCCAGTACCTCCAAACCAAACTCGTCGAACCATGTCTTTGTGGACACCTATTTTGTTCATGCTGGAACAGGAAAGGGCATTGCCCAAAATGTTGCCACAAAGTTGGAAGCACCCAAATGTCTAAAATGTCTTTGTATCCTTTAGCATTAAGATGATCCCTCACTGGAACTAAGGGGCGTAGACCAAACCCTAAAATACTGCCATAAACCATTCCCTTCTCCACAATTAGCATACACTGAAATTTTAAAATATTTAAAAAGTGGTTGTTCATCCAATGCATTTATTCTCATTCCATTCAGTTAAAAACAATACAAGTTTATTGTATAACCTATTATTTTTTATTCTGACTAATTTAAAATTGCATGGGAAGTGCAAACCTAAAGATTTCATCTTGACTGAAAGCATATTCTGTAGGTTACGCCATATTCACTCATGTGTTAACATTTCCCAGCATGCTTTCCTCCACGTTTTCTTTTTAAGTATTGTTTGTTTTAATGTATGTTCTGCTTTATGCATTTATGTATTGATTACTTTGTTTGATTATGTAATGATAATTACAATCTTTACTTTTCAAACCTAATACAAATTTTAAGTAGTTTAATTTATTGCAACCAGTACTGAGAAGAGTGTTCTTGTCTATGTAGTTAATCTTGTGAAACACAATTGCAGTTTTTTCCACTGCAAGTTGTGGGTGATAAAATATTACAGCTGCTGGATATTCTACCAGTTGGATATTCTAATTTGTAAAAACACAATCTTGAAGTTACACAGCAAAATCACCAGTGTTAAATCAACTTTGAGAGTGTTAAAGTAACACTGTCAGTCTCTATATGCTTCCCATTGGCGCTATATAAACACTGAGAGTGTTAATTAAACACTCTCAGAGTTGATTTAACACTGGCGATTTTGCTGTGTACTGTCACAGTGTGGTACGAAAGCTGTGAACACTCAAAAGTTGGTATCTGCCACATTTCCTTAGGGAGGCATGCTGGGAGATATGCAAATGTGACTAATTTGATGATTTACATTGGCTCAACCTATAATGTGATGATTTGCTGTGATGATCAACTTAAAATATACATGTTAAACCAGATTGAATGGCATTTACTGGGACAACCCAAAAATCACGGATCGAACAAATTTATTTATTTTACGTTGGGTAAGCATAAAAAATGTGTGATTCATTGCTATACTTTTTTTAAGTTGGATCAATGATATATTTTTTTCAGTGTACTTTTGGCCATATAGTGTACATACTACATTCAAGGCAAGACCGTTTGCAAGGTCCCAACAAACACGTTTGCAGTGTTTAGGATGTAATTATATGCCAAATTATAACATTTCTAGACTGTAGGCATGGTGAATTGACTACGAATGCCTGTGAAAAATTTGTAGAGAGGAGATTATTTGTGCTGCCAATTAGTCAGTCTTGTCACTAAACCAGCTTCCACCAGTAACCTTTGTGAAACGTCAATCTCAGATGTCTTTCAGTGACAATTTAAAGAAATCCCCAGTTTGTACACATGTCCAGAGTGCTAAATGTCAAGCCAAGCCGGGTGGAGGCACATTTGTTTAAGGGACATTAGATTATTTTCCAGGTGGAAATGTTTATGAATGTGGATGATTCAATAGGCAAATAAAGACAAAAGTACTTGTTAAAGTACACTGAGCCAGGATCTGTTGTGGTTTGATAACATACATGATTCCGCCCAGAGACAATCAGGTCCCTAGCCAGGTTAGGGATGGTTGTGGTGTCTCCACAGGTTGACCCTGGGGCGGATTGGGTGTTTTTATGTCAGCTGTCATGTTCTTTACTGAGGTATGGGTGTGAGGCAATTCTTCCCAGGTTGGGAGTTTATTGAGGACCTGATGGAAGATCTAAGGTGGTTTATCCATTTCAGTTCTGTGCTGATAGGCAGGACATTGAGGAGCTGAGTTTGATGAAGAAGATCTTAATCATCCAGTGTCTTAGTTAGAAATGTGGGTGATACAGCTAGTGGTTCATTTCCAGTGAGTAATCAGGGTATGAACAGAGAGGTGTCGGAGAACACAAATTGATATTTACGTATTCCTGATGAAGACTGTATCTTGTCTTTTAATACTGTCTAGATATAAGATGGAGCTCGTTACCATGTGTTAAGTGAATGGTTCTCTTAGGGTTGGACTAATGATTTACAGGTTATCAATTGTTTCTTTGAAGAAAATGTTTGGCAGTACATTACTGTACATGACTACAGAAGGAAATGCCTCATCAAATATTTCCTAAGCATTGCAAACCACCGTCACCACTAAAGGCAAATTAGGTTGTTGTACGCTTTTAAATGAGTTAAACTAACATTAAATCCTGGAAAAAGCTGAGTGTTTTGGCCTAATCGAAAAGTGTTCTACAATGTTCTACTGCAATGACAAACATAAATACATTTACTATGACAAAACAGGGGAAGGGATACAAATAATGAAAATAATCAGAAAATAAATAAGCATAGATAGCAAATATATAGAAAAAATTGCCATCCAGCTGTGTGAACAATACATTAAAAACACAGTTATCAGACTTGTAAAGAAAGTGTGTTTGAAAAAAACCCAACATATTTAGTACTTGCTATAAAAGTGTTTGTTGTTGCATTTAACTGCCAAAACGGCTTTTGGAACTCCTGGAGCTCAGAGATGATAGATGAATTTACCACTAGTAATTACCAGTTGGGGGGCCTTTCAAAAGGATTCTTCCCAGTCGCACATGATTCATTCCCGCTTCCCACCAGATTGTGAAAGCACAATTATGAAGCTCAACCCAAACCATTTGTCCAATTCTCACTGACTAGAGGTTTAAATATATTTTTCTACATGAGTACAGGATGTTATTAGTAGGAAAGTAGGAAACACAAAATCTATATTGCTTTGGATAAGCACATCTGCTAAATGACTAAAATGTTAAAGAAAAAGCTGTGTCATCAAAGCAGTGATGATTTGGCCAGAATTTTGATTTTTTCATGTTGACTGAATTGAGTGTTGACTCAATTACAAGTGTTGCAAACTGTTGGTATTGATATTTGTTGATCCTGTCAACAAATGACAAGTACTTACTAGATAAAAATCCAGATTGAGTCAATGTATCAGAGACGAAAACAAAATGGAGTCAGTCAATATGTGGGTTTGAGACAAGACGGTGGAGGTGATGCCATGGCTTAATAAGCACACCGGGTACTGCCAATTAAATGGGGATTGAGTGGGAAGAGAACAGGCCAGAAGGCTGTTAGTTGACCTTTGTTTTGTGTTAGTTCATCTTGAGTTTTGATATGCATTCTGAATACATTCATTTTCATCAATATTCAGAACATATTGCCATCTGCTTATGCTCACACCAACCATGGGTCAAGTCAAAACTGTTTTTTGAACTCCCTGGCCACATTTAATAATTAATAAAGACAGATAGCTGGTAACCAGTCCAGAACATCCGCTTACTATAATTTTTTTTAATTATAATAGCAATTTACGTTTTTTAACATAATAAAATAATTGATTCAGTTCAAATGCTGTTTATTTAAACCCACATATAAATGCAACTGGTTTGAGGCCAACTGCATAAAACAAGTTCTGAGGTACAGCATAACAAACAAGTGATCAATATGAAACTGGAATTACTTGTACTGAATTATATGTACTTATTTTCAGGCATCTTCAGGCACTCTGCTGTAATGTTAGTTATAGCTCTCATAAGCTATAGACCCATAATAAATACTTATTAGCTGTCTCTTAATTCCTCTGTTTATTATGAAAATTTGAGGCTATGCTCCCTGACTGATGCTGTAACTCACCATAAAACAAAAATCTGTTGGGCAAGAGTTGAGAGGTAGAGGTTCATAATTCTTCTTCTTTGGTACAAAACCTGCTTACTCTGAAATAAGAGTTGTTTGAACATTACCCAAGAGCATTGCATAATGCTTTAATAGTGATTTGTATCGTAATTACACCCACATTGCAGTCAATATATACATCATGTTAGATAATGGATAGTATTAAGGTGCACCTTCCTGAGTGAACCAATTAAAACACAGGACAACAGAATGAAAGGTTCAAGCATACAGCTGACTATGGTTAACCCAACAATGTTTAAATCATATTCACATGTACAAAGACAGACAAAGACAAGTGTATCAATGTTGTATGATTCTAATCATACTACACAAGTCTTTACATTCCTGGTCGTATCTTTAAAGGTACAATATGTAATATCAATCAAAACAATAACAAAATACATACTTTGCATTAAAAGCAAACATCACTATACATATATTATATATATTTCTTAGTTGTGTACTTACATTATCCTAAATGTTTCCACTAACTTTCAAATCCAGAGAAATTTGTAATATAATTCGAAGACACGGGACGTTTCATTTTGTCGCTCGT
>JACXGM010018527.1:0-18894 GCA_016801145.1 Umbra pygmaea | reverse complement strand
GACCATGGTATTACTGTGCTCAATTGGCCTGCCAACTCTCCTGACCTGAACCCCATAGAGAATCTGTGGGATATTGTGAAGAGGAAGTTGAGAGACGCAAGACCCAACACTCTGGATGAGCTTAAGGCCGCTATCGAAGCATCCTGGGCCTCCATCACACCTCAGCAGTGCCACAGGTTGATTGCCTCCATGCCACGCCGCATTGAAGCAGTCATTTCTGCAAAAGGATTCCCGACCAAGTATTGAGTGCATAACTGAACATAATTATTTGAAGGTTGACTTTTTTCGTTTCTTTTTTTTGTATTACAAACACTTCTTTTATTGGTCAGATGAAATATGCTAATTCTTTGAGATAGGAATTTTGGGTTTTCATGAGCTGTATGCCAAAATCATCAGTATTAAAACAATAAATGACCTGAAATATTTCAGTTGGTGTGCTATAATATATGATAGTTACATTTTTATCATTACATTATGGAAAATAATGAACTTTATCACAATGTGCTAATTTCTTGAGAAGGACCTGTAGAATATGCTATTGTGTTTTCTTTTATGTATTTGAATTTGGGAAAATATGGCTGGTAAATGTTCAGCATCCACCAGCCACAGCCACATGTCGAGGCCCGTCTGAGGTTTGCTAGAGAGCATTTGGATGATCCAGAAGAGGATTGGGAGAATGTCATATGGTCAGATGAATCCAAAATGGAACTTTTTGGTAAAAACTCAACTCGTCATGTTTGGAGGAGAAAGAATCAGTAACACACTATGCCGCCAGGGACTCAAATTCTGCAGTGCCAGACGTGTCCCCCCTGTTTAAGCCAGTACATGTCCAGGCCAGTCTGAGTGAGCATTTGGATGATCCAGAAGAGGATTGGGAGAATGTCATATAATCAGATGAAACCAAAATGGAACTCGTCATGTTTGGAGGAGACAGAATGCCGAGTTGCATCCAAAGAACACCATACCTACTGTGAAGCATAGGGGTGAAAACATCATGCTTTGGGGCAGTTTTTCTGCAAAGGGACCAGAACGACTGATCCGTGTAAAGGAAAGAATGAATGGGGCCATGTATCATGAGATTTTGAGTGAAAGGCAAGAAACTGGTGAGTGGGCTTAGCTGATCAACAGCCGGCTTTGCTATTTTTAAGGAGGTACTTTCTTATCATGTAAATCGACACAAATAGACTGCAGAAGATGATTTTTAAGTAGTGCAGGGCACTGATGGACCCATAAACACTGTACATTTTATGCAACCCCAGAGTGGGCGAGATATAATGCAGCATATGAACAAGACATTGTGGAAAGGGGCAGAGTAAAGTATTTGCACTCCGTTATGATACAGTTTTGCTAAAATATTCAACTCTGTATTCATTTGCAGAATGAGGGAAATTGAGGAAAGTGAGGCAATGTTTTTATAATCAAAAAGGGCAGCTTTCCTGTTTAGTTTTCACCATAAAAAACAATTCACAGCAGCTGAACCCCAACCCTGGCTAAACCTTCTCGAGTAGACATTCAATAGCCGGTTTAGTTGGCTTAGTGTAAATTGCATAGCCTAGTATGAAAAGTTATTTGGGTTACTTTTCCGTTAGGCGTACAATGTTGAATAATTTCTCAGATGTAGATAAAATGCTTGGCAGTTGGCCATCTAATTGTTTTCACTATATATATAATTTCGTATCACTATATATGATCTTACGGATGCCACGCAGCTTCCAGAGACTAGTCAGTGCGCTGGCTACTGACCAAGACCTCTCTGATGGCTGCCACCCAGCTGCCACCCAGCTGCCACCCAGCTGCCACCCAGCTGCCACCCAGCTGCCACCCAGCTGCCACCCAGCTGCCACCCAGCTGCCACACAGCTGCCACACAGCTGCCACACAGCTGCCACACAGCTGCCACAGACTTGTCGCTGCCACTCTGAGGATCTTGGCCCTAATGCTATTTAGTGTTTCTCTATCGAACAAGGCCAGCAGGTGCCTCTATAATCATTCAAATTTTGCGATGCACGTAGTAGTTACTGTTGTTTATAGCTAAGTTACCCAAACAGTTGGATTTCTCCCTATCACTTATGCCAATGCATATTACGACTATACATTTAAGACTATTTCTGAGGAAATGTATGATTTGTCTGTCTAATCATGTATTGTTTATATTTACACACTTTGGTTGCTAGATGTTTGTGCCGTGAGCAGTGTCATGGCTGTTAATTATATGTTTATACAGTGAGTATAAAGTATGCGCATTTCGTAAAACAGCCTTTCGTCTACGTGTCAGGAAATGTTTTATGCTTTTCCGGTTGTCTGGGAGAATTTTAAAAAGTATTCAGTAATTTAACAAGTTTAAGTACAGTGATTGAGCTAAACCACAGTAGGAAGAGGTAGAGTGACCCTGCCCAGAGGAAGCCCGGGGCCCCCGTCTGGAGCCAGGTCTGGATGGAGGGCTCGTCAGCGAGTGCCTGGTGGCCGGGTTTGCCACAGAACCTCTGGGGTTGGGTGCACTGCCTAATGGGTGGTAGTGAAGGTCAGGGGCCTCAACAGACCAGACCTGGGCAGCAAAGGCTGGCTTTGGGGATTTGGAATGTCACCTCTCTGTGGGGGAAGGAGCCCGAACTTGTGTGGGAGGTGGAGCGCTACCAATTAGATCTGCGCTACTTTGTCTCGGTTTTGAAACCATTCTCCTGGATAGGGGTTTGATTATTTTCTTCCTGGTGGACAATAGGGCTGTTGGAATGAATTCTGAAATTCAAATACAATTAGAAAATTATAAAAATCAATACTATTCGAATTCTGAAATTACTATTAGAAGTTTGCTTTTTTAACATGTTTTTTAAAATATGGCCTTTCTCGCCACCTTGGCCTACATGCAAGTAAAAATAAAATGCTTTTGTTTCGTCTGATAAACAATAAAGTTTTTGAATCGTATCACAATCGTACACATTCCCTTATTACATACATCTACACGGTATCATCACAATACTATCAAAAAGGGCGGAGAGTGGTTCTCAACGGAACCACTCCTGACAATTTGAGAAGCGATGTGTGGAAGTGGTTTGGATTTCAATCCATAAATGGAAAAATTACGGACTAACGTGACAGTCTGCAGAATTTGCAAATCCGAATGAAATATAATTCCACAACGAGCAACCTGAGGGCACGTTTGACAATGTTACACCCAGACAAACTAGCGATTTGTCAGAGGAACCGTGGCTAGAACAGGCAACAACTTTGCCTCTCTCCTCATCACGGAGCTTACCAGCTGTGTTCGCCTGTTTACAAATGTTTGTATTGTAATGTTAGAAGTCCATCTAGTGGACAGAACGTGTAACAACAACTAAATGCTGATAGTGGCATTGGCGATCCATAAGCCTGTGTAATGTAAATATTAATAATAGGATGAATTTGAGCATTTAATATTCAAATATTATTATTCGAATATTAAATAAAATATTGAAATTTGAATAGTATTATATAGGAAGATTGACAGCCCTGGTGGACAAGTGGGTCGCCTCCCTGCGCCTGCAGGTTGTGGGGGGGAAGCTCTGACTGTTTGTTTGTGCATATGCACCAAACAGGAGTTCAGAGAGTTCCGTTTTTTTGGAGACCTTGAATGGAGTCCTGCATGGGGCTCCAGTTGGGGATTCCATAGTTCTGCTGGGGGACTTCAACGCGCACGTGGGTAATGATGGAGACACATGGAGAGGCGTGATTGGGAGAAACGACCTCCCTGATCTAAACCGGAGTGGTTGTTCATTGTTGGACTTCTGTGCTAGTCATGGATTGTCTATAACGAACACCATGTTTGAACATAGGGATGCTCATAATTGTACTTGGTACCAGAGCACACTAGGCCAAAGGTCAATGATCGATTTTATAATAGTTTCATCTGATCTGAGGCTGTATGTTCTGGACACTTGGGTGAAGAGAGGGGCGGACCTGTCAACCGATCATCATCTGGTGGAGACTTGGGTCAGGTGGGGGGGGAAAGACTCTGGACAGACCTGGTAAACCCAAACAGGTAGTGCGGGTGAATTGGGAATGTCTGGAGGAGGCCACTGTCTGACAGACTTTCAACTCATACCTCCAGTATAGCTATTCGTGCATCCCTGTGGAGGCTGGGGGCATATAACCCGAGTGGACAATGTTCAAAACCTCCATTGCTGAAGTAGCGGTGGGGAGCTTGTGGTCTTAGGGTCTTGGGTGCCTCAAGTGGCTCTAACCCAATGGGCGGTGGACACCAATGGTCAGGCAAGCCATCCAACCGAAGGAGTCTTTCAGGGATATGTTATCCCAGAAAACTTCGGAGGTTGCAAGGTACCGAAGGGCCCGAAGGGCTGCAGTCTCTGCCGTGAAAGATGCAAAGCAGCGGAGAAGACATGGAGAAGGAATTTTGGTCGGCACCAAAGTGCTTCTGGAAAACCTTCCGCCACCTCAGGAGGGGGAAGCATGGAACCATCCAAGCTTTATACAGTAAGTCTGTTGACCTCAACTGAGGAGGTAATAGGGCGGTGGAAGGAACACGGTGGGAGGAACTCCTGAATCCAACTAATACACCCTCTATTACAGACAGAGGTAGAGGATGATGGGGGATTGTTGTCGATTTCCCTTGTTGAAGTCACTGAGGTAGTCAAACAACTCCACAGTGGCAAAGCCCTGGGGATTGATGAGATCTGTTCAGAAATGCTGAAAGCTCTGGGTGTGGAGAAGCTGTCTTGGGTCACACGCCTCTTCAACGTTACGTAGAAGTCTGGGACAGTGCCAAAGGTGTATCAGCCCGGGGTGGTGGTTCCCCTGTTCAAAAAGGGGGAACAGAGGGTGTGTGCCAATTACAGGGGTATCACACTTCTCAGCCTCCCTGGTAAAGTCTACTCCAAGGTGCTGGAAAGGAGGGTTCGGCCGATAGTTGAACCTCAGGTTGAAGAAGAGGAACAATGTGTATTCCCTTCTTAGGGCCAGCCAATCTCTATATGACCAGAGCGAGAGCTGTGTCCAGGTTCTCGGCAGTAAGTCGGACTCGTTTCAGGTGAGGGTTGGTCTCCGCCAGGGCTGCGCTTTGTCACCAATCCTGTTTGTAGTGTTTATGGACAGGATATCGAGGTGTAGTCGGGGTGGGGATGTGTTGCATTTCGTTGGGCTGGGGATCTCATCGCTGCTTTTTGCAGATGATGTGGTCGTGATGGCATCATCGGCCTGTGGCCTTCAGCACTCACTGGATTGGTTCGCAGCCGAGTGTGAAGCGGCTGGGATGAGGATCAGCACCTCTAAATCTCAGCAGGAAACCGATGGAGTGCCTACTCCAGGTAGGGAATGAGTTCTTACCCCAAGTGAAGGAGTTCAATTACCTTGGGGTCTTGTTCGCGAGTGAGGGGACCACGGAGTGGGAGACTGGTCAGAGAATCAGCGCAGCAAGTGCAATATTACACTCAATTCATTGCACCATTGTGATGAAAAGAGGGCTGAGCCAGAAGGCAAAGCTCTCGATCTACCAGGCAGTTTTTGTTCCAACCGTCACATATGGTCATGAAGGCTGGGTCACGGCCGAAAGAATGAGATCCAGGTTATAAGCAGCCAAAATGGGTTTCCTCAGGAGGGTGGCTGGCATCTCCCTTAGAGATAGGGTGAGAAGCTCAGTCATCCGCGAGGAGCGTCAAAAGGAGCCAGTTGAGGTGGTTTGGACATCTGGTTAGGATGCTCCCTGGGCGCCTCCCTAGGGAGCTGTTCCAGGCACGTCCAGCTGGGAGGAGGCCTCAGAGAAGACCCAGGATTAGGTGTCAGGATTATATCTCCAACCTGGCCTGGGAATGCCTCAGGATCCCCCAGTCGGAGCTGGTTAATGTGGCTCGGGAAAAGGAAGTTTGGTGTCCTCTGCTGGAGCTGCTGCCACGCGACCCGACCCCTGATAAGCGGACGAAGATGGATGGATGGATGGATGGATGAATGATTGAGCTAAACATATTGACCTGCAATTGGTGACATGTGATGTCTTTTTTGCCATGAAATCAAAGTGTGTGTAATTTGTGCCTGCAATTTTACCTTATGTTCTCAAACGTAGTATTGCTCTTTCAGATTATAAGAGTACGAGTTGGCTAGTAATGTTAGTCATTGGAAGTGTTTCTGTGTATTCATGTTATAGAGATATTGTGGAGTGGAATTGAATGGTCAGTGGTGCATGGTCAATGCAATAGTTTTATGCAATAAATTGGTCTTAGGTCTTAGAACGAAAGATGTGTAGGTAGGGTAAACGTACCCATTATGATCTCGTGATCTGTCATCGTCATGTCATTCCCGTGAGAGGATCTGCTGATGTCGTTTTTGGATTGCCGCTTCTCCCTGGAAACTGTCCATGTTTGTTTTTTGGAGTTTGCTTTATATTGTACTATTCGTTGTTTCATTTCCTTTTTTTTGCTGTTTTGTCATCGTTGTCTCTTCCCTCTGGCTATCTTGGTGCGAAGTTGGACTTCAGCTTGTTGTTACGATAACTAAGTTATTACGCTAGCTTGCATTATTACAACTTCCTGGCGTGGACTGCGTGTTGTGTTAAAGGACTCCTGATTTTGCTTCCACTGGAATATATCATCTGATGGTTGTTTTTGCACATTTCTACTGGACAATATAGTACCGGAGTTCATCTGAAAGTATTTATTTTCACTGTATAATTTGTTTCAAAAGTCAGCACCTGTTAAGTCAAAAGCCAACTCGATAATTTTTCATCCATGTTTCACAAGTATGAATAGAAAATACTAAACAATTTTGTAATATAGGTTAGTTGATCAAAAGAGCCCTGCAGCCTTTATTTGTTTTGAAATAATTACATGGATGTTTACAGAGGTAGCTTATATTTCATTTGAAAGACGTTTTGTTTATTTTTATTTTGTTCTGTATTATTTAGTAACTGTATGATTTCTGTTTCGAAAGGCAGCAGAGAAAGGTTGTACAATATAACCTCTATATAAAGAATAATCATGATTTTATACATCCCTAGCAGTGTTGTTAGTCAAGACCACCTAACCGAGACCAAGACAAGACCAAGACTTTTAGGGGCCAAGACCAAGCCGAAACTAAGACTGAGGGAGGGCGAGACTGAGTCAAGACCAAGACTACATGACACAATAAAATGTGAAACATAATCAAAAGAGCTTTTCAAATTGATCTAAAAGATCCACATTCCCATTCAAACACTGATATTAAACACTGAAAGCTGAAATAAACTTAACCATCTTTATTCAATACTCCTGGGTGACTTCCATCATTTAGTACAGAATGTAAAACAATTCTTCATTGTTCATCACTTAAGTCTTCACTTTTCTCCACCTTTTATAAACAATACATGAAGTTATGTTGTTTTTAAACCAACCACAATCCTTTTTTTCAAAACCACATAGCTAAATGTGTAAAAAAATGCCAAACATTCAACATTTAAAATGCAGAAAAGCTGTGTATTGTAATGACTACAGTAATTCTATGTGAAATGTTGATGTTTAGGAAGTACTATTGTAAGTAAGAGTCTTTTATAGCTGTTATGAGTAATCAAAGCAAGAAAATATATCTAATACAAAGAGGTCAGAAAGTCAGTGGCCTAACTGCATGTGATTGATAAAAGTACAACATTTATTTAATTGGGAGCAGTTTCATCAAAAAGTAAACAATATAAATCAATGGTATTTTGGCCATCATATTTTTCAAATAGGTAAACAAGGAAGTTAAATGATTGATATGGCGCATAGCTTTAATGTTGGGAGCTGTATGCAGCTGACATTAGCAAATGTCGATGTAACTTAACATTAGCTACACACGCGCAGCAGTTTGTCTACATTACTCGCTTTGGGGCAGGAGCATTGATAAGAGGACTCGTTAACGTTGAGGGCACACAATATCAATGGTTCATAAAACTTAGAACCCATAGCCGTATATAAAGATGGCTGTTAGAACCGGTTCTCGAGTGGAACCGGTATTCAATCCCTATCCGAGGCAGGTTGCTAACGTTAGCTAGCCAGCTTTGCTAAACATCACTCTTACACATAGCACCTTACTTTGTGCTTCCTTTTTAAGTGACGATAAAAGTTTGACGTAGTCCCCACTGTCTCTGAAATCGAAGCACTGCAGTATTTACAAGAAGCTGTATGCTTTCTTCTGGATGTTTTTTTACAAATATATTCTTTATGATTTTTGTACAGAAATTGTATTACTGAAGATTTTGCAGACATCTTCTCTCGCTCCCAGACAAAAACAGCTCACTTTCTTGGGAGTGTGAGTGAAAGGGGGCGGGGATGGGTGACAGCGGTAACAAAAATACATAATTAGCCATGAGTAAAGTTATTGCTTGGATTTGAATCAGTATGTTTGACATCCAAAAAAAGCAAAGATGTTAACAAAAATAGACAATATATATATATATATATATATATATATATATGGCAATATAGTGATATTTCCACAGTTATGATCTTGACTGGTCTTGAAAAAAGTCTAGAGTCCTCAATGTCCGAGACCGAGACAAGACCGAGTACAAATGCTCGGTCTCAAGGAAAAGTGGTCTCGAGACCGGTCTCGAGACCAAGACCGGTCTCGAGTACTACAACACTGATCCCTAGTGTTGTGAAATAAATGAATGCATAATAATTATGAAACGGTGATTATTCCTCAGACTATAACCATATCATAATCTATAATCATTGCATCCCTAGTTGTGGGCTGGTCTGTGTGTTTCTCTATCATATAAAATAATCCTTATATGATAGAGAAATATTAATACTCCAAGTTCAAAGAATTATTCCATACAGCAGTTCTTATGATCCAAAAAGACTTTATTGAGCAAACATAAAGCCGAGCATCTTCAGCATCAGATAACCAAAGAATACCAGGAGAATACCAGAGACATTAAGGTTGTACAGCCATTTTATATGAACCCTTATCAGTTATGCCCACCCATATGATAATTACTGGGGCTGCCCTGACCAACCTCGTGACCTTTTCAACCATTGACTTTCACTATTTCAAACCATGATGTAATTGGTCATCCCTTTATGTTAATTTATGTTAATGTGTTCACACGTGTGTACACGTGCTCTCAGATGTCCTTAGCAGATACATCCCATGATGCAATTGGTGGCACGAAACCTAGAACTCCTTAAACAATGAAGCTTTCAGGCCTGTTATCTCCCAGCATTTCTACTGAGGCCTTGTGGCCTTGAGGCCTCCTGCTTGAGGGTATTTTAATGTACCAGTGTGATTTGGTACTATTGCATTACCAGGTGTTCTTATATGGGTGCTGCGGGCGTTTGTGAAACAACCCGCGGCCGATGCAGTGGTAACTGACCGTCCTGGAGGACAGGTGCCACAGTGTTCTCAGGTGTAGGGTCGACTGCTACAGGGGCCTGTGTCTTTTTCTTTTTTGTTAGTTCCTCCAGTTACATTTGGGTAAGTTTACGCAGTGTGTCCTTGCCCTGTTCAGCCAGTCTCTTTTCACCCTGTCTGTGTCTGTCCACAGCATGAACAAAACAGTCTCTGAACTCTGTGTGATTTAGATGTTGTCAGCCCTGCTATATCCTCCAGTTTGGCTTTTACAGGTGTGGGTAATGCATCCACCAGTGCTTTTCTGAACATGTGAGAAACCAATGTGTCAACTTCTGGATCCCGTTCAGTTTCCATCTTCCACTTTTCCACCTGTTTCTGTACATACTCTGCAGGGTTATCAGTCTCTCCCAGTATTGCCCCTTTAAGTAGGTCTGTGTCCACCACGGCCGGGAATTCTTCCCTTAAAGCCTTCCACAGTTGTTGTCTATATGGGTCAAAAGATGCAGCATCCCCAGTGCTGTTTCCAATCAACCAAGACATGCCACCATTTTTCAGCACTGACTCCGTTTTGGTCACACCAACCACTCTAACCAACAGGGCCTTCACATCACCCGCAGCGAGGATTTTCCCTGTCATCTGTTCCTCTAATGTTCTCACCCACTTTCCCGCAAAGGAAGCGTTAAAACTGCCTTCCTCTGGCCATCGTGTAGTCATGTGTTTAGTTTGTTTCCCAAAAGTGTCTGAAACATGCTTAATTAATTTCTTTAATCAGGGGAATCTCTTCCCTAGAGTGTCAATGGGGGTGTCAGCCATCCTGCCTGTCTATCTTGTCTTCTGTAAAAATGGGCCTGCTGCTGTTATAAAATTAGGCTTTTTGTAGTTGTTTGGCCAAGGCTGCTGCTGTCCGACTGCTATGGTCTTGACTTGTCAGTAAAACTTTTATCTCAAGCTCACTGTCTGCTATCAGACTCTCTTCTTTGAACTAATAATTGGGCTCCTGCTTGATCTCACTCACAGAACCTTAAAAGAATAGCAGAATTATCTTTCCTGGTAGATCTCTACTTTACTCACAAACTACAATGTTTGATTTCTCCTTAACAATTAAATAAGAAAATCTGCTCACCAGGCCTAAAATGGCTTTTAAAATTATTTTCTGTCTAATACTTTACATCTACAGTTTTCTAAACCCAGATATTTTCCTGTCTCTGTATTTAATATGCCCAAGGTCTCTGTGGGCGATTAAATATATTAAACTAAAGCCAAATTGTCTATTGTAGTTACGGAAAACAACTACTCTGTCTCTATAAATCTTTAAACAATAAACCTTTATCTTTTCTATGATCTGTTCTCCCAGATCATTCCCCGAAACAAATTACATATTCATCTAAAACCAAATTCTTTGCTCTTATATTTTTCCAATACATCTCCCGTACTCATATCATATAAATTTAACAGTACACTTTCACCTTTTCTATATGCTCCACCAATTACGCCTCCTAAACACGTTACCGCACGCAAAGCAAGCCTACTATTTCCTACGCATTAATTACACTATGTACAATTTGACTGGAGAGAGAGAGCCCTCACCTTTGTTCAGCACATGAACCTCACAACTAAAATGTGAAGTTCACCACAATGCTTTCTAAGGACAGCACATGAACCTCACAACTAAAATGTGAAGTTCACCACAATGCTTTCTAAGGACAGCACATGAACCTCACAACTAAAATGTGAAATTCAGCACAATGCTTCTAAGGTCAGCACATGAACTTCACAACTAAAATGTGAAATTCACCACAATGCTTCTAAGGTCAGCACATGAACTTCACAACTAAAATGTGAAATTCACCACAATGCTTCTAAGGTCAGCACATGAACTTCACAACTAAAATGTGAAATTCACCACAATGCTTCCAAGGTCAGCACATGAACTTCACAAATAAAATGTGAAATTCACCACAATGCTTCTAAGGTCAGCACATGAACTTCACAACTAAAATGTGAAATTCACCACAATGCTTCTAAGGTCAGCACATGAACTTCACAACTAAAATGTGAAATTCACCACAATGCTTCTAAGGTCAGCACATGAACTTCACAACTAAAATGTGAAATTCACCACAATGCTTCTAAGGTCAGCCCTGCTTCTCTCTAACAGCTCCTTATCTTACTAGATGGTAAAACGTTAATGGTCCAGTGAACTTATTTACACATGCTCTCGCAAATCTGTACAATACATTAGTACAAAGCATTAGTACAAAGCTCCATGCAATATTTGAATCAGAAGAAATCTGCTGTATTCTATCAATGGTTCATTAAATTTGGAGAGATATTTACTTGGCTGTTGGCACAAGGAGTGAGGGTTCAGATTACACAAAAAGTCATAAATTTAAAGTGATTACCTTTTTTAGAGCCGCGCGGCCTTTGTGCAAGTTGAACCCCACCAACCCTGGAATGCCTCTGGCCGTTGAATCTCTCTGTCCAATCCCATCCTCGTCGCCAATATGTTGTGGAAAATAATCCTTATATGATAGAGAAATATTAATACTCCAAGTTCAAAGAATTATTCCATACAGCAGTTATTATGATCCAAAAAGACTTTATTGAGCAAACATAAAGCCGAGCATCTTCAGCATCAGATATCCAAAGAATACCAGAAGAATACCAGAGACATTAAGGTTGTACAGCCATTTTATATGAACCCTTATCAGTTATGCCCACCCATATGATAATTACTGGGGCTGCCCTGACCAACCTTGTGACCTTTTCAACCATTGACTTTCACTATTTCAAACCATGATGTAATTGGTCATCCCTTTATGTTAATTTATGTTAATGTGTTCACACTCGTGTACACGTGCTCTCGGATGTCCTTAGCAGATACATCCCATGATGCAATTGGTGGCACGAAACCCAGAACTCCTTAAACAATGAAGCTTTCAGGCCTGTTATCTCCCAGCATTTCTACTGAGGCCTTGTGGCCTTGAGGCCTCCTGCTTGAGGGTATTTCAATGTACCAGTGTGATTTGGTACTATTGCATTACCAGGTGTTCTTATAGCAGATTAATAATTATACAGTCTACAAAAACAGTGAGACCTTCAGACCTCCTTTAGTTCTAACAGGCTCTAATGGTAATTCAGTACATGTCTTTTCACCTCATATGTTTCCAATATAGGTATGTTCATAATACTCAAAAGTTGTGCTGATTACACTGTTATTTATAATGCATTGATTAACTTATCATTTGATTAGACACATGATTAATATATTGATCACATAATTAATATATTGTTCAATACTTCAACGTGACACTCAGGGTGTAGATATAAGGCATTCTATTGGTCCAAACATATTTAATGAAAAGTATATTGCATCATATATGGAAATTCCACCACAGTTTCAAAGTCCCGGGCTGTTTTTCAGTCCCAGTCTGACCCTGATTGATCCTATTACATTTAAAGAAAATTCCACACAGCATTACACCACTACCAGCCTGTACGTTTGTCACAAGGACATTTGGTCCATGGATTAATTCAGTTTTATTTAACCAGGAAAAAAATCCTGATGACACAGTATTACTCTTCCACTAAAGATCTCACCAAGAAGGCAGGTGAGACATACCATTACAACATACAATACAACTGGCCAACAACCGCTTGATGCAAACTACAGGAGACGCTCCTCCTGCACTGTGTCATGCATCAAAGTTTTATACACACCTATCAATGAAAAATAGATTGTTGGCTAATCCATAAACAAAAGCCAAATATGCTATATGCACGTTTAGTTGATACTTAACCAATGAAATGATATAAAAACAGAAAAAAGAAACGTCCTCAACTTCAACTGCATTTATTTTCAGCAAATTGAACGTGTGTAAATATTTGTATGAACAGAAAAAGTCAATACATTATCTGAATAACTTCCACAGACATGTGACTAACAGAAATGGAATAATGTGTCTATGTACAAAAGGGGGTCACAATAAAAAAATAACACTTAATATCTGGCCACCAGCTGCATTAAGTACTGCAGTGCATCTCCTCCTCATGGACTGCACCAGATTTGCCATTTCTTGCTGTAAGATGTTACCCCACTCTTCCACCAAGGCATCTGCAAAATTTCTGGGGAAGAATGGCCCTAGCCCTCACCCTCCGATCCAACAGGTCCCAGACACGCTCAATGGAATTGAGATCCAGGCTCTTCGCTGGCCCATGGCAGAACACTGACATTCCTGTCTTGGAGGAAATCACAGAGAATGAGCAGTGGCTGGTTGAATTGTCATGCTGGAGGGTCATGTCAGGATGAGCCTGCAGGAAGGGTACCACATGAGGGAGGAGGATATCTATAAAGCACAGTGTTTATGATTTCCTGCAATAACAACAAGCTCAGTCCGATGGTACATTCCCTTAACAATTAATGTGAGTCCAACCATCACCCCTGGTGAGACAAAACCATGACTCGTTAGTGAAGAGCTCTTTTTGTCAGTCCTGTCTGGTCTAGCGAAGGTACCCATATAGACGATGTTGCTGCCAGTGATGTCTGGATGAGGATCTGCCTTACAACATCCCTAAAATCCCTCAGTCCAGCCTCTCTCAGCCTATTGTAAACTGAGGGAGAGATTGTGCATTCCTGGTGAAACTCAGGCAGTTGTTGTTGCCATCCTGGACCTGTCCCCCAGGTGTTATGTTCGGATGTACTTAGGGCTGCAACTAACTATTATTTGGATAATCGATTAATCTGTTGGTTATTTCTTTGATTAATCGATGAATCGGATAAACAAATTAACAAATATTTCCGTAACTATTAAAAAAAATGTTATTCCAAATTGAAAATTTTAACACATAACAGACCTAAATGTATGCTATAAAACATGTGCAAAACATATGCTCATTTCTTTAGTAAGGTGCAAAATATGGTATTTTAAAATTGTCTACAAAACAATTATAGAAACAGCTTTAATAGAACATGGTTGTAAATAACCTTATAATAAGGCCTGTCGAATTGTAATTTTGTTGCTTAATGTATTTTACCTGTTCATGCTATTTTCGACATATTTACTATTTTTGATTTAGAATGACTTTTATTTTGAAACTGATTTTGAAGTCTCTACTGTGCGCAACAGTAGTTGAAAAACGATATAAGTAAATCACATAGTGAAACGTTTAACAAATTAGCATCCCCGAAGAGGCACAAGGTTAGCATATGTTGTAATACTGTAGTAGTAAGATCTGGTTTGTGTTTTAAATTAGTTTTGCACTACAACTCTTTCTGTTTGTTTACTTGGGCACTGCCGGGTATTGTCTACCGGGTCTGCTCTACCACAAACATTAATTAGCCAGCTAGTTAAGTACACTTGTCGTGCAATGTTGAAGTGGATTTGAGTTAATAGACCTTTTAAGCAGGATCGCGACCAAACATTGGCTATTTGATGAATAAGAACTAACTGCTGTGGGAGGAACTATTCCTCATTTCAATAATGCTGTTATTATATAGTAACTTAACCTGCTGTTGAGTCCCCTTTGCATATCGCTCCAACCTTTTTTCTTTTCAAGTGCTCCCTCATTACGGTGGTGCTCCGGTGCCATGCCATTTGTTTAACAGAGTTTGCACGTAAAATATTTTAGTTTAATTTAAAGTGAAGTTCTGTCATTATCCAAGATTTTGGTCAAAAAGTGACATAGCTCCACTACACAGTGAGCAACAAAATAGACCCAACAAATCGATAATGAAATTTGTTGCCAACAATTTTAATAATCGATTTTTATCAATTTCATCGATTCCTTGTTGCAGCCCTAGATGTACTGATCCTGAGCAGGTTTTGTGACACAGTCTGTCTGCCAATGCAAGGACAATCGGCTGTCCTTCCTGTCTCCCTGTAGGGCTGTCTTAGGTGTGTCATAGTAAGGACATTGCAATCTATTGCCCTGGCCTCATCTGCAGTTCTTATGCCTCCTTGCAGCATGCCTAAGGCACATTCACGCAGATGAGGAAGGACCATGGGCATCTTTATTTTGGTGTTTTTTAGAGTCTGAAGGAAGGTATCTTTACTGTTATCAGTTTTCTTAACTGTGACTTTAATTGCCTACTGTCTGTAAGCTGTTGGTGTCTTAACAACCATTGCATGTTCATTAATTGTTTATGTTCATGGAACAAGCATGGAAAGCATTGTTTAAACCCTTTAGAATGCAGATCTATAACGTTATTTGGATTTTTACAAATTGTCTTTAAAGTTTCCTGAAAAAAGGACATTTCTAAATTTGCTGGCAAACTTTCAGTTACTACTGTGTTAATACTGCACAATTTGTATTCATTATTTTGTAGAATATAGTAATAATAATAATAATCTTTTTGTAGATTCATCACGGTTTGCTTGGTATAAAGCTCAGACTTCCCTGGCAGTCACCAGCCAGAAACAATTGGACCTGAATCTCGAGTTATCATCTGAGGAACAGGAGGATGAAACAGGCCCTCTCCCTCTCCCCGCTTCCACTATCACCACTCCCCTGACATCCGTCTCACCAGTCCAAAGCCAGGGAAGCCTCAACTCTCAGGACTCCAAGATCCCAGTCAATGGCACCCAACCCGACCGCCCCACACCCACTAAAGTTGCTACCGTACCCCTAGCCATACTCCCTAATCAGGATCGGACCATCAACATCACCACTGTGGATGCGGTTCCACCAGCGTTGCCACCCAAAACCAGGAAAGCTAAGATGTCTGAAGTCCCTAAGGATACGGACTATTCCGATAGAGGAGACTCAGATATGGACGAAGAGACATACTCTAGTAGTCAAGAGGAACAAAAACTCAAAATGGTAAGGATTGGTGTTTTTAGTGTTAAGTAGGTTTAACAGGAGTTCAGTTGCTGTCTGTTATCTCTTTGAAAAAAGCTTCAGTTCACTTTGGTGAACAGCTTTATTCTGTTTATTTGTTGCACTTGAAACTTTATCTTTGTTATATATTTGCTGCTTTTTAAAGTCTGAAAGTCAGAAGAATACACACTTTATAAAGGAAATATTCAAAGCTGACAATATGTATAACAACTTTTGAATTACCTAAAAAACAACCTAAGAAGCAGTCCCTAATAGTTTTTCATATTTTTGTAGGTGTCTTCCAGGTAAACTATGCAATACCGTAGTCAACACAAAACCACTGTAAAGTCACACGCAGTTAACAAACAATCTATCAAATGCTTGAAATTTTTTACCAACTAATTGCCTGTCTGTTTAATCATTGTCCGGCTACTCGTTGCACTTAGAATGTCAGTAAATGCAATACAGCGTTTTGGTATGGTTGCATGTGTCATCCTCTGAATGCCTTTCGTATGTTATGCTTGCTATTCCTCTCACCATATCTGTAATCCTGTCTCTGCATGTTTATTGCTTGGTAACTTAAGTTTCATTCACTGCCATGTTCTCTGTTTGCAGGAGCTAACTCCTCCTCTCCCCAACGGCATCATGGGAGGGTTAAGTCCTAATGTCCCAGGGGTCAGTAGTCTCTCTCCTGGAGATCTATTTGACATTGAGCTGTCTAAAAAGGACAGCAGCCTGGGCATAAGTGTCACGGTACTGTTCGGAAAGGTTTTCACTCTCTCTTGTTTTATTTTCTTCTATTTTATTTATTTATTTTAATATCTCATGACTCTGTATGCATTTACTGTTGTTGCTGCAGTCATTTCTGCTTCTATCTCCTGCTGCACTTCTGCCTCCGAAGTTCCGCTCTGCTGCTTGGTTTGTTGTGGGTTTTGGTGATTGACTTGTCTTTCTACTTTGCATGTTGGTGTTTTTAATTAATTGCTGTGGAAAACGGCCCCAGTAGAGAGTTTACAGAGGGATAATTTGATCCTATGCTGATCCACTATTTACATAGTACCACGAGAAACAAACAGCACAGTTTGTTTGTGGCTTTGGGTCTAATTTCTTTGATGTTGTGTTGTTCGTTGCTTGATTAATAGATTTGATGCAGTGTGACTTGTTTTATTACTCTGAATGATTCCTTACATTTCAGACCTGATGAAAGAAAGCATGCTTTTTTTACCATAAGGCAGCACTGACTGTTCTCAATTTTAGGAAACATCTTCATTAGCTGTTCAGAGATGACCAATGTAAATCTAGGACCAATACATATGTATTACGATTATCTGAAAATTGAGAGCACAAATGACATTTTACACCTATCACTGCACATTGTTATTTAAACTCTAATAATGTGCTCTTTCAGGGTGATATATTGTTAATAAATCAGTAACATAACTCAGTATTAGAGGATGATAGACATACCAGCTAAATCTGTTACAACCCCAAAATGTAAAAACAACTAGCTTAAAAAAAACAACTAACGCATAGACAAGAGTCAGTGAGTCCAGAATAGACCTGAGTTCTGCATCCCCATGGTCCCTGCTCTGTCTTGTTGACTGTAGTAACATGACCTCTGTTCTCCTCAGGGTGGAGTAAACACCAGTGTGAGGCATGGAGGGGTTTATGTGAAGGCAATCATCCCTAAAGGAGCTGCAGAACTGGACGGAAGGATCCAGAAGGGTAAGAGTAGGGCACCAAGGCAGCAAAGAATATAGCAAAGAATTAAAAAATCCACAGCCAAAAACTTATGTTAGCATTTGTTATTGGATTAGTCCTGCAAGGTCTTTTGTTTAATTTGGCATTCTTCACTTTGTCACTTATTTTGTATATTCTGCAACCTGTAACGACTGTCTTTTTGTTGAAAAGGTAAAACAATGGAATGGGTTAGGATGTGCTGGTTTTGTGATTTTAGCAACTTAATTGGTGTATAGGACACTGCATATTATAACTGTTTTCTCTACTAGGGGACAGAGTGGTGGCGGTCAATGGGAAGAGTCTGGAAGGAGCTACTCACAAGCAGGCTGTTGAGACACTGAGAGATACTGGACAGGCGAGTCCTTACACAGCCGAAGTTGATTGGTGTATTAAAAACATTCCAGTAAATGATACTGACTCAGTCCCATATACTGTCATGTCTTGAATATATAATGAGCTATACTTATTCCAAAATAATGAAATCCTCTCAAGTCAGGAAGCAAGATGGCGGACTAAATTAGGTCGTGTAGGGCGCATCATGACAAACATTTATATATAACATAACAAATAAAAACACAACGACGGTAGCTACGGGATTAAAAATAAATAGGCAAACTGGATAATAACAAGAAACAAATTAAGAGAATAGAACGATTTATTGACAAATACTACGTACATCAAACAACTATGGATGAAAGTAAAGCTGGAGAACCGATACCAAAACGTAAACGTGATTCCTCAACAGACACGGACGATATAATATTTTCACCTCCCGGAACGGTAAGGGCAGATTTGGATATATTAAAGTCAACAAACGATAAATTGGGAATACTTGAATTGGTCAGTAATGATATAAAAGCACTAAAAGCGAGTCTTGAAATGAATGACGAGAAAACGGCGTTGTTAGAGAAAGAGACAAACAAACTAAATATTTCTGTTAACAACATGGCAACTGATATCAATGAATTAAAAAAGGAGAACAAACTTTTGAAAGATTCATTACTGGACATACAAACAAGATCAATGAAAAATAATATTGTACTCACAG
>JACXGM010018526.1:0-18975 GCA_016801145.1 Umbra pygmaea | reverse complement strand
CAAGGCTACGCAGTCTACCAATAAGGATTTGATGATTGACTGAGTCGAACGCCTTGGCTAGGTCAATAAAAACAGCGGCACAGTAGTGTCTTTTATCAATGGCATTTGTGATATCGTTTATTACCTTGAGTGTGGCAGAGGTGCAGCCATGGCCAGCGCGGAAACCTGATTGCATAGCAGAGAGTGTGCTGTTGGATTCCAAATGTTTGACAATCTGATTGTTTATCTGGCTTTCGAAGACTTTAGAGAGACAGGGCAGAATGTATATGGGTCTATAACAGTTGGGGTCGAGAGTGTCCCCCCCTTTGAAAAGAGGGATGATTGCAGCTGTTTTCCAGTCTTTCGGGATCTCTGAGGATACGAGAGAGAGGTTAAACAGGCTAGTAATGGGAGCTGCGATGATTGCTGCAGAGAGCTTTAGGAATGACGGGTCCAGGTTATCTAGCCCAGCAGATTTGAAAGGGTCTAGCTTTTGCCGATGTCATCCGGAAACACAATATCAAAATTATTTACTTCTAAACTCTGAAAAAAACAGAATTGCTAATTTTAGGTCCCAAAAAACAAAGAGACCTTCTATCAAATCTAGCAAAAACATACATGGTTGTATAGTTTTCAGAAAAAAACTGTAAAAGAACTTGTTGTTACACTGGACCCAGATCTCTCTTTTGACAAACATGTAAAACATATCTCAAAAGCAGCTTTTTGTCCATCTCCGGAACATTGCAAAAATTTGAAACTTTTTGTCAAGGAATGATGCAGAAAAGTTAATCCATGTTTTTGTTACTTCAAAATTGAATTATTGGAATGCTCTTCTGGTTACCCAGACAAAACCCTAAAAACACTTCAGTTGCTTAACACGGCCACCAGGGCTGACTAAGGCTGCAAAATTTGAACATATTACCTGGTGATGGGCAAATTGAAGCAGGAGCTCTGATGCTCCGATGTAATTTTCAAAGCACAGTGATTCAGCACAATGAGCCGATGCTTGTATCAAAATCACAACACCACGTGATAGGTGACGTTCGAAGCTTCGGACGTCACAACATTCTGATTGACAGGTGTTGAAAAGCTTTGGTTCATTTCAAAAGAACTTGTGCATTACCATTGAACTCAATCAAAAAAAGGGAATTAAATCCCTTTACTTTAACAGCTGTCAGTTATAATTTAAGAAAAGGATCAATGAGCGAGAGCAGTTTAGATAGCAGTTTGAAAGAGAAGTCAATATTAGAAGCAAATCCCTTGAACACCCCGCAATCTACTGTATCAGTATTCATGTCTATATATACACTGCTCAAAAAAATAAAGGGAACACTAAGATAACACATCCTAGATCTGAATGAATGAACTAATCGTATGAAATACTTTCGTCTTTACATAGTTGAATGTGCTGACAACAAAATCGCACAAAAATGATCAATGGAAATCAAATTTATCAACCCATGGAGGTCTGGATATGGAGTCACACTCAAAATCAAAGTGGAAAACCACACTACAGGCAGATCCAATTTTGATGTAATGTCTTTAAAACAAGACAAAATGAGGCTCAGTAGTGTGTGTGGCCTACACGTGCACATATGACCTCCCTACAACGCCTGGGCATGCTCCTGATGAGGTGGTGGATGGTCTCCTGAGGGATGTCCTCCCAGACCTGGACTAAAGCATCCGCCAACTCCTGGACAGTCTGTGGTGCAACGTGGGGTTGGTGGATGGAGCGAGACTTGATGTCCCTTGATGTGCTCAATCAGATACATGAGGTCTAGCATTGTCTTGCATTAGGAGGTCTGAGGATCTCATCTCGGTACCTAATGGCAGTCAGGGCTGTGCGGCCCCCCAAAGAAATGCCACCCCACACCATTACAGACCATCCGACAAACCGGTTACGCAGGAGGATGTTATAGGCACCAGAACGTTCTCCACGGCGTCTCCAGACTGTCACGTCTGTCACTTGCTCATTATCATCCTGCTTTCATCTGTGAAGAGCACAGGGTGCCAGTGGCAAATTTGCCAATCTTGGTGTTCTCTGGCAAATGCTAAACATCCTGCACGGTGTTGGGCTGTAAGCACAACCCCCACCTGTGGACGTCAGGCCCTCATACCACCCTCATGGAGTCTGTTTCTGACTGTTTGAGTGGACACATGCACATTTGTGGCCTGCTGGAGGTCATTTTGCAGGGCTCTGGCAGTGCTCCTCCTGCTCCTCCTTGCAAAAAGGCAGAGGTAGCGGTCCTGCTGCTGAGTTGTTGCCCTCCAATGGCCTCCTCCACATCTTTTGATGTACTGACCTGTCTCCTGGTTGCGCCTCCATGCTCTGGACACTACGCTGACAGACACAGCAAACCTTCTTGCCACAGCTGGCATTGATGTGCCACCCTGGATGAGCTGCACTACCTGAGCCACTTGTGTGGGTTGTAGACTCCGTCTCATGCTACCACTAGAGTGAAAGCACCGCCAGCATTCAAAAGTGACCAAAACATCAGCCAGGAAGCATAGGAAATGAGAAGTGGTCTGTGGTCACCACCTGCAGAACCACTCCTTTATTGGGGGTGTCTTGCTAATTGCCTATAATTTCCACCTGTTGTCTGTTCCATTTGCACAACAGCATGTGAAATTGATTGTCAGTGTTGCTTCCTGAGTGGACAGTGTGATTTCACAGAAGTGTGATTTTCTTGGAGTTACATTGTGTCGTTTAAGTGTTCCCTTTATTTTTTTGAGCAGTATATATAATGTCCAATGCACGAGATCGAATACTAGTGTTAGAATATTGATTTATTTTAAACCAAAGTATTTTAATCACAGTCCATTTATATGACTGTTGCCATAATAATATTTCATCCACAGCATCCTGAATTATAGCCTACACCGGATGCGCAGTTTGACTACATAAACATCGTGAGTTAAAAAATGTGGGATGACATGTCGACGCTTCGGACGTCACCAAATTATTTGATAGATGTTGACAGTCTTCAGTTCGAAAATTGGCGCTTCACGGCCAAAGTCGATGAGTAAAAGCAGAATGAAATCACATTACTTCGAGGGCTGTCAGTAGGACTGCCTTCAGTATACTCGCCGTTGCCGACCTGGGCCGCACCAAATCAGTGTTGCCAGATGCCAGCAAGGTTTTCCATCCCAAAACTAGTGATGCATGAATCACGAACGATTTGTTCTTTTTGAACAAATCTTTTTAGTGTACTGGGTGTACTGAATCACTGATTTAGAAGATTTGTTCAATTAATGTATCACTTCTGCAAGAGAAAATTACGCAGATGTAGCCTACGGTGAAGTCCGAATCAAAAACTTTTATAACTTAGTAGATTTAATCACCATGCCCTGAATAAATAGATGCCCACATTTATCATAATCCACACACTGCAGCAGAAATCGAACTCGTCTTCATAATCGTTGTCATAAAGGCCTTATTGTCGCGGATTTCAAAGGACTATGAATACTGAGTCTTGTGTCGCGAGAGTGTACAAACTGTCTCTACACAGCAATGTTATTTGCTGTTATTCACACCCTTTATTATAAACATATGTTTATTTCAGCCTACTTCGCTGTGCTTTTCATTTCTGAAAACTGATTAATAAATGTTTGTTAACATTACATTCTTGTGTTCATAGCTTGAAAAATTAAACGAGTGCACTGCTTTCACAGTAAATAATAAGGTCACATCATGGGCACAAAAAGGAATTAAGCAGTTTGACAAAAAGAGTCATTAACCGATTTGAATTAGAAAGATTCAAATCTTTTAAATGATCTGTACTGAATGATTCAGTTCACTTTAGTGATTCGGAATCCCCATCACTACCCAAAACCTCGTCAAAAACCGCGAGAACGCACAAAAAAACGCACAAAAATGTTTTGGCTTGTTTCTCATTTAAACACATTGAAATCATTTGAAATTACCAATTTTTCGACTTAGCCTATCCGATTTCAGAAACAATATTCAATCAAATGAACGCAAAAGTAGGCTACACTGACCTCAGCATTCAGTAACATAAAAACATTGAGAGGATATATGGACATACAAAGGGTGAATCCCATCTCTGTCTTATCCCTTCCCCTTAGTTTTGCGCGTTCATGTGAGAGTAAGGGCTATCCCAATTCTCATTTTGATCTAGGGGTAGGGCTAAGGGGAAGGGGTGGATACCCCTTAAAACCAAGCATTTCCGAGAGCTTACTTGAAACCAAGGGGTACCCAGAATACATCGCGCAACCGGCAACAATGGCAGCCAGATCATCAAGAGAGTCCAATAAATGTATTTTCCGCTTAACTAATTGACCTAAAAATTACGACAGACTTGTTTTGTGCTCTACACAGTCCTGTAGATATATATTTGCAACCATGTTTTTTTTTTATTGAAACATTTTTAAAAATCTTTAACATTTCAATTATTTCAAATAGCAACATGAAACATGCATATTCATTAATAACATTACATGAAAATCGCGTTGATTATAGAACAGGGGTGTTGACTCTTTGCAGAGGTTCATGACTGGCGGGTTAACTCTAGGCTACACAAAAAATATCATAGGCCTACGCCAAATGCTATAAGCAAACTGGAGTTTGACTGTGATTTAGAACAATTAATTAATAACAAGGCGTTAAGCTATTCTCTGAGACAGGCAGTTGGGCCTAGAGTTTTCATGAAAATGGCATTGAACATAGGCTATAGGCTGTTATAGAACAGTTGTGCACTCTTTGCAGAAGCAGTGCGTTCATGCATGGCAACTATACACACAAAAAAATACAGTTTTATGCAAATGTTTAGGCACCCCTGACAATTTAATGATTTTCATTTATAAGTTATTAATTGTTTTTGTGATCAGCAATATCATTTTGATCTATCATATAACTGAAGGACCCAGTAATATTTCAGTAGTGTTATGAGGTTTATTGGATGAACAGAAAATGTGCAATATGCATCAAATTGAAATTAGACAGATGCAAAGATTTGGGCACCCCAACAGAAATTTCACATTACTATTTACTTGAGCCTTCTTAGCAGAAATAACAGCCTCTGGACGCTTCCTATAGCCTGTAATGAGTGTCTGGATTCTGGATGAAGGTATTTTGGACCATTCCTACTTGCAAAAACATCTCCAGTTTAGTTAGGTTTGATGGTTGCCGAGCATGGACAGCCCGCTTCAAATCACCCCACAGATTTTCAATGATAATCAGGTCTGGGGACTGGGATGGCCATTCCAGAACATTGTCCTTGTTATTCTGCATGAATGCCAGAGGAGATTTTGAGCAGTGTTTGGGGTCGTTGTCTTGTTAAAATATCCAGCTCCAGCGTAACTTCAACTTTGTGACTGATTCCTCTACATTATTGTCAAGTATCCGCTGATATTGAGTGGAATCCATGCGACCCTCAACTGTAACACGGCACTGGCCACACAGCCCCACAGCATGATGGAACCTCCACCAAATTTGACACTGGGTAGCAAGTGTTTGTCGTGGAATGCTGTCTTCTTTGGCCGCTATGCATAACACCCCTTGTTATTACCAAATAACTCCATCTTTGTTTCATCAGTCTACAGCACCTTCTTCCAAAATGAAGCTGGCTTGTACAAATGTGCATTTGCATACCTAAAGCGACTCTGTTTATGGCATGTCTGCAGAAAAGGCTTCTTCCACATCACTCTCCCGTACAGCTTCTACTTATGCTAAGTGCGCTGAATTGTTGACTGATGCACAGTGACACCATTTGCAGCAAGATGATTTTGTAGGTCTTTGGAGGTGGTCTGTGGGCTGTTTTTGACCATTATCACCATCCTTCACCTTTGCTTCTCCGATATTTTACTTGGCCTATCACTTCTGGCCTTAACAAGAACTGTGCCTTTGGTCTTCCATTTCCTCACTATGTTCCTCACAGTGGACACTGACAGCTTAAATCTCTGCAATAGCTTTTTGTAGCCTTCCTCTAGACCATAATGTTGAGCAATCTTTGTTTTCAGGTCATTTGAAAGTTGTTTTGAGGCCCCCATGTTGACACTCTTACAGAGTGAAAGAGAACAACAACTTGCAATTGGCCACCTTAAATACATTTTCTCATGATTGGAGGCACCTGTCTATGAAGTTCAAGGCTTAATGAGCTCACCAAACCAATTGTATGTTCCAATTAATCAGTGCTAGATAGTTACAGGTATTCAAATCAACAAAATGACAAGGGTGCCCAAATATATGCACTAAAATTGCTGTCTAATTTAATTTTTATGCATATTTCACATTTTCTGTTAATCCGATGAACCTCATTTCATTACCACGATTATTACTGTGTCCTTCAGTTATTTTATAGATCAAAATGAACTTGCTGATCCAAAAACCGAATTATTTATAAATGAAAATTGTCAAGGGTGCCAAAACCTTTGCATACAACTGTATTTTCATACCCCAAATATAGGCTAAAGGCTAACTTGACACCTGTGATTTAGAACAATTAATACCAAGAAGTTAAGCTATTCCCTGAGACAGGCAGTTAAACCTTTTCATGAAAAAGTTATTATATAGAACAGGGTGTCAATTATTCTGATAACATGTTCAAAGCGATTTTCACAAAAACTCTTCAGGTTGAACTGCCTGAGTTAAGTTATTACCTGTCAGAGAGTTAGGAGTGTGAGTTTTCATGAAGATTGCTATGAACAATTTTTATTATGAATAATTTGATTAACACAATATACTAGAGTCAAACTTCCACAACAACTGTTGGGGCAGACGGAATTGTAGCTGATGTCAGGCCATTACGCGCAAGACCTGTGCGCATGTGCATCAACCCTGAACGAAGGGGTAAGCCCATCCTGTTTCGTAGGTCCTCTTTCAGCACTTGATAGCAATGTGCTGTATACAATAAATTCATAACTTTGAAATGTAACTAGCAATATGGGGTAGTTGCGATGCACACACATTCATCAATGATCGCTGGTACTACAACAATTCAATGAACCGGATGGTTATAGGCTACCATGAACCATTGCTAGTCACACTGGAGAACTTGCGTACACAAGTTCAGACCATAGACTGTATATGGTTCAGACCAGACCTGAGATTTTATTGCAGCCTACGCTCACGTTCAAATTGATAAATGCCTTGCTTTAAGGAATCGGCGTACGCCCGTCCTACGCCTGTTTTAGGTCATACGCACGTCTCATAAATGATGGCCACTTTTCCTAGAATTTGTAAACAAACAGCTGGAGGAAGAGTTGCTCATGTTGCTCCTTGATACCCAACACTTGTGGGATGAGAGTACACTGTGTGGACTATACCCTCTCAGGGTGGTTGCGGTCTGTTGGTGTCCCTTTGGTGGTGTGGCCTTGGCAATGTGGGGGGTTCTGAATCGTGCCCGTTTGCTCCTGCCTAAGGTTTTCTTCGTGACAACCCAACTCCAGTCCTTGTCTGAGCCCCAGATGTTATGCTGCAATACTTTATGTGCCGGGGGACTAGGGTCATTCTGTTCTCTCTCAGTCCCCATTTAAATCTCCTTGATATATGATGGGGGATGAAAGGCAGTTTATATACTTATTTTGGGGTCACAGTTGTACCGAGGTATATAGGCCCAAGGTATGCCCACTCTGTTTCTGATGTCATGTTCATCCTGGGACCCAAACCCTTGGAACATGCAACAGGACCATGTGGCCTGATGACTCCTTGCTGTCCCCGTCCTGTGCCCAACCCGCTATGCTGGTGCCCACGTAACTGCTGTTGGTGATCACATTTCCACCAGCTGTATCTCCAGAGAGCATTGCATTCTCCCTGCTCAAGACCACAGAAATGTGTTGATGCTAAACAGACTATGGTCACAGCCCACCCATTCCTATCTTCATTTTTGGACAATAATTGAACACTGATAAACAATATGACCCAGTACAGCCAGAAGAGGACTGGCCACCCCCCTTGAGTCTGGCCTCTCTTTAGGTTTCTTCCTAGGTCCCACCTACTAGGGAGTTTTTCCTAGCCACTGTGCATCACTTGTGTTGCTTGCTCTTGGGGGTTTTGGGCCGGGTGTCTGTCAAAGCACTTTGTGACAACTGCTGTTGTAAAAAGGGCTTTATAAAATTAATTTGATTTGCTACATCAAGCTACAGTCGTGGTCAAAAGATCTGTGAATGGAACAAGTATTTGTCTCCACAAAGTTTGCGGCTTCAGTGTTCTTACAGCTTTTTGTCAGTAGTTACTATGGTATACTGAATTACAAGCAGTCCATAGGTGTGAAAGGCTTTTACTGACAAAAAAGTTTATGCTGAGTCACAATTTGCAGTGTTGACCCTTCTTTTTCAAGACCTGTGCAATCTGCCCTGACATGCTGTCAATTAACTTCTGGGCCACATCCTGACTGATGGCAGCCCATTCTTGCATGATCAATGCTTGGAGTTTGTCAGAATTTGTAGGTTTTTGTTTGTCCACCCGCCTCTTGATGATCGACTACAAATTCCCAGTGGGATTAAGGTCTGAGGAGTTTCCTGGCCATGGACCCAAAATGTAAATTTCTTGTCCTCCGAGCCACTTATCATTTTTGCCTAAATGCCAAGGTGCTCTATCATGTTGGAAAAGGCATTGGTCATCACCAAACTGTTCTTGGATGGTTAGGAGTTGTTCTTGAAAGATGTGTTGGTACACAGTTCTTTATTCATGGCTGTGTTCTTAGGCAAAATCCTCGTAAACACTCACCTGTGTTAGCGAGACAGTCACTGACATGATGGCAGCTGTTCCTTTTGTGGCTAGGCTGAAATGCAGTCCAAATGTGTTTTTGGGATTAAGTTCATTTTCATGGCAGAGGGACTTTGCAATTCATCGAATCACTCTTCATGACTTTCTGGAGTATATTTGCCATCACCAACACTGAGGCAGCATAATTTGAAAATGTGTACAGTATTTTGTGACATTCTCAAAACTTTTGACCACAAGTTTATGTCCTGTAGACAAGGAAGTAGGAATGACTTGGATATGAGGGGTGGTCTCATATTTTAGCGAATTGTTCCTATTATTGGGGGGGGACCACATTCCCTGCATTGAGGGGGTCATGTCCCCTCTGCTCTTAAGCCCCTTGCCTGTAGAGCATTAATGCAGACATTTATACTTGAATTGTAGAAAACATAACTAGGCTCATATGTTAAGTCACAGAAATGGGTTTCATGACATTATAGGACTACAAGGTACATCAAGGACTATTTATATGATTTAAAAAATAAAAAGTTCAGATAAGTTCTGTTTATATTTGACATCACGGCAAAATTAAAATGTCTGTAATACAATGCACTATGAATGTTTTTCATTTTTTCCTGTGATGCAAATGTTTCATTTTTTTAATGAGGCTGGCTAAACATGTAGCACTTACATTTTAAAATGATTAATTTGTAACTCCTCCAGTATGGATGACAATTCTGTTTACACCGTAAAGTCATTGTAGCACTTCAAGTCCCAAGTTCTGGAATGCAGGAAAATAAACTGTAATGCAACATTGATTGATTCACTTACATTAATCACACAATACACACCAAGTTTGCTCCAGTTGTGCTTCTTAAATAAGCATGATTTCTTAGTTTTTTTATTATTATGTTTTTACAACCATAGTCATTATGTCAATCTTTTTAAAAGAAATATTAAACAAATTGCACCTTATACATACACCTGTTTCCAGAGTAGCTCACACACAAAAAAGACAATTGCTCAAGTTGGACTTTTGCTCTAGCACAAACATTACAGACTTTTAAGCCTGTAAAAAACATTGAACATGATTATTACATTAGGAGTCGTACACAGGATAATATATCCTTTTTATGACAGGCAATTTTTCAATGTACACTCACAAGCATGATCATAAATATAATATACATACTTTATGTAAAAGGAAAAACAAAAAATGAAGAGAAGAAGAGCATGGCCTTCCAGTGATACAGTAGGTATATTCACTTCAGTATGATGTGTGGACAATGCCAGTCTGAAGGTGTACCACAGTCAAGGTATAGCATGTGGATGTTTGGTCAGTATAAACTGTTATTTTGTCCCATATCTGTCAACTATTTCAGGTGCTCCTTTCTCAAAACTTGAACATCTGAATGCTCTTTCTGTGGGTCATGCTAATATTCAGTAGAGCAGAGCTCTTTGCAGCGTAAAATGGAAACCGGCTATTTTTATTGGTAGAAGGTTTATGGAGTCTCTCCTGGTTTTCTTTGATTTGGTGCCTTATAAATATGACCCAGCATTATTTTTGAAAGGTTAAAATGTCAGCTACCAAATTACCACCAGTACAGACCAATCAGCAATCAAGCCTATACCGGTATGGGGAAAAGTGGAGATCCTAACTGTCACAGTTAACACTGAAGAGGCAAGCTTCGGACTAACAAACTGGAATTCTATATTCATAATTATTGTGATTAAGATCACTCTATTGGCTAAGATTGTATGCTTTGTTGTAAAGCATCAGATGGCAAGTGCAGTGCAGTAACAGCATGACAATAGAATACTGCTTAAACCTTTGGATAAGCACTGGTGTGGAGAGCTATATAAAGACATTATATCCAACAGGTCAAACATAGGATATGGCAAACAGATTATAGAAGCAGTTCTCTTAACTGTGTACCAGAGCTATAGATGTTCTTTTCTTTCCAGATGCACTGGGCTGGCTAAAACTGATTGCATGTCTATGAGTGGCATTTAAATACAGATATAGCAACGAGTAAATGCTACCAATTACTAAAGCCCGGTAGTGTAGGATTGAAAGTTTCATTATATAACAAATGTAAACAAATATGGATGGAGTTAACTGGCAAAGTATTTGGCTGGCCCAAATTATGTATGTTAACATTTTCCCAGAAAACGTGTGTGATGTAAATGTTGGACCGTTAACATCAAATGGATAGAGTGGTACTGACTACCACACACACATGCACGCGCACGCGCACGCGCACACACACACACAAACAAACACAAACAAACAAACATGAACAAAAATATCCAAAAATATCTTCAACAAAATCTCCATTACTATGCAAGTAATGACAAAGAACAACATGACAGCTTCAAAATGGCAACTATAACAAAACAATAATTATAATATACAAATAAAACAAAAAATTCAAGTCCTGATTTGGTAACTCTACGTTCAAGAGCAAAAAACACTGACGTGTCAGAACAAACGTATGATCAACTTATTGTCAACAGACCAGGCAGGGGGCACAGACCAGAAAAGGCATTACATTATGGCTGGTAAACATTGAACACCGCCGTCGCAATAAAAACAATGGCAACAATGATGTGATGATTAGAACTTACGTGTCTGAATCCTCTGATGTACTTTTCTCTGATGAGCGACTTGCATTGTTTCACATAAAGAGAAGTGGCAAAAAACAAACATTAAATGGCTCCATTAAAATAAAACGCAAACAAAACCCATGACCTGATAACATACGCTTCACTTTGCAAAAAAACTATTGGCAACAGTTATTATAAACATTGGACCATCCAGAAGAGCTGGAGTTCCTTCTATTTACATGTTTTAATAACATAATATTGTCATATTACACAAATGCTATAGTCTCTCCAACAGGCATAGGAAACAAATACATGAAGAAGCATGCAGCCTCAGAGAAGGGCTATATTGTGTAAACATGAAAGCTGACGCGAGAGTAAGCAAATAGTTCATATCAAAATGGTGGACGGTCCTCTTAATTTTGCAATGAAGTGACTTTAGACCATGGCTCGAAAGAGTACACTGTCCGCTGTCTTCGTGCCCCGGTGCCCCTGAAGCTCCAGCAGGGGTCAAGGGGCGTCGACAACAAAAGCTCAAAGACTAGGTCCAGGCGGTCACCATTATCTTTTCCATTCTCCACCATGTTCCTGGAGTGTCAACTACAATCAAGTGTAGTCATTGGCCACATAACACATGGTCCTCCAGGTTGGTTTCATCAAGACAATCAGGCTGTGGATCTTCAAGGCCAGGGGTTGTCCTAACTGCCCTACAGCCTCTTTCTGTTCTTCCAAATCAGCTCCTTCTTGTTTTTACAATCATTCCAGCACCCTCTCATCTCCTTTCACTGCTCTTTCAGCCCTAGCATGCAGCTGCATCTTGTGGGACGTGGGATGTCCTCCAAGGCAAGACTGGTGTGGGGGAGTGGAGGCGGGTGCGGCTGGGGGAAGGATGGCAGTGAGAGATGGATGCCCATGCGGCCCATTTTCAGCCCTGTTCCACTTCCTCCATCCCTCCCTCAATCCTTCCCCCTATACACTCCATCGGCATCGGAGGGTAGAATGGCAGCTCAGGGTTTTATGTCACCCTGCCTCTCCCTCATACCATGAATTCATTACTGCCATACAGAACCAGCTGTCGCGGTGGCGAGCTGAAATCCGACTCCCTCCGGTGGCCCTCTGTGGCATCTCGCGGTGAGCTCCTGCTCAGCCGGATGCGGTGGCGGCTCTTGGTTCCCACGGGTACTCTTGGGTCCACTTCGGACTCCGCTAAGGGGGCGCTGAGCCCGAGGGAGCACGAAGACAGCAGGGGACCAGAGGATGATGAGCGGAAGCGGTAGTTGGGTAACGCGGGGACCACAGAGGATGAGGGGTGGTAGTAGGAGGAAGAGGAGAGCGAGGAGGAGGTGCTGGACAAGACAGAGTCCACAGAGTCCAAGGAGTCCGGTTGTCTCTGGAGGCTGCGTCGGCTCTTGGTCTCAAACATCCGCGAACGGTAGGCTCCTGTCGAAAGACACAAGGGCTTATTAAACGTGCAAATGCAGACAGACGACCTACGAGACAGAACATACACAACAAGTCTCACCAGAAGGATTTGAGGCAGCTCCCTCCTGGTCTACGTTGAGGTTCTCACAGCTGTCTGCCGTTCCTATAGAGGCCTCAGACTCCAGGTTCTCGTCATCAGATGCCCGTGGCTCCAAGATCAACATCTCATATGTCAGCTCCTCCCTACACACAGGTTATAGTTACACACCTTCCATCGAACTAAGGGCCCAAGTTCAGTACACTGAACGCCATCTTGATAGCCCTCTCTAATTAGCAATAGGCTCATGTTATCAACAGTTTCTCTTTTATTGATCTTTTTCAATGCACCTTTAAAAAAAAAACTGGAGTAGGCCCAGTGGCAGGTACTGGTCTATGTTTTGTTACTCATCTAATTGGATTGGTAACTTTTTAATAATAGCACTAAAGCACCATTGGAGTTTTCAATATATGTATACTATACCATGACTAAGGGCACTGTGTTGTGTCATGCTTAAGAGCAGCTTTTAGCCATGATTTACTGGGCATATATCACACCCTTTTCATTGTAGGATGTCCCAGGAACGTCAACATTTTGTGTCATACGTCCTGAGGACCCAGTTTGCTGGGTATTGTGTCTTGACAACATGGTTGAGGCTAGGCGGTAAGGATGATGTGACTGGCGTACTTTTCTCTCTGCAGGCTTTCAATCTGCTCAGTGAGGATCCTCTCCTCCTTCTGCATGGCAGCATGCTGCTGGTCCGTCAGCCCTGGCTCTGCTGAGTCCTCTTCTACACTCTCCCTGTCCACCACCGTGGGTGATCTGGGGCTGAGGGGCGGTGAGGGCGTGCAGTGACTGCTGCCCCTTCGCAGGCGACCTTTGCCCTAAGGGGTAGAGGATACAGAATAGAGGAGTTATTCAGGGCTTGGTCACAAACTAGTTTAGGATGAATTACAAACTAGGCTTTGGTACAAAATAGGGGAAGCTAAGCTACAAAACATTGCATTATCCCACGGTGGAGACAGGCTGAGAGATGCCCATACAAGATGGCAGAACAGAAAATGTACAAAGTCTGGCCGGGTTGATGATGGACATATCCTGGATTACTTACACTACACCTTGGATATCTTGTGGACTATTTTAATGTGTTTTGACAAAGGTATTTTCCGTAATGTTATAAAAGCAACAAACAACTGTGAAATCCAGACATACATGCGTTAACTTTTAAGCTGTGTTAGGCTGCACAATTTTATGTTGCTTAGCAACAACAAAAAACAAGTTAAAAAAATGTTAGTGAGCCCTATGGATTTCAGATGTAAGCAATAACCTACGTTTTCCCTATATATCCAGTGAACAAACCACAGTTTTATTATCTCTCATGAGACTGAATATTCACATTTGAATCACATGAATAAATCATACTGACTGAATTAACAGTTATTGAAGATAAGAGACAAGCTGAGACTCTCCAGCTATGGCAAATATGAAACCATATACAGAGAGAAGGGAACAGATAAAGTATAACCAAGAGAAAGTTAGGAAAACACGCAAACTTGATGGACAGCATGAGAGGTGTCAATCTGCTGATTGACAGCACCGCAGACAAATAGGCTGGCACGACTGGCGGAGTGACAGCACCAGAGACAAATGGTCTGACAGGACTAGTGTGGTCACATGAAGTGTATACCAGGGATACATACCGGTGTGGCCGTGCGGGTTATGCCAATAAACCTAACAGCGATTAGTACAGGTTTCTGGAGTGGAGGAGGGGGAGAGGAGACAATAGGATTAGAGGGTGAAACCTAAAGGATGTGTTGGAACTGAAGGAGAATGGATGATAGGCCAGGGGGCTCATTTATCTGGCATGTGTACGTACAAATCTGTGGGTAAACCATGCGTAAGATCATTTCCACGCATTGTGATAAATCAAGTGTGGGATTTAGCAATTGTGAATGTGACTATTTGTTGCATATTATTGTTGTTGAATACATGCATATTTCCTAATGCAAGAGACACTGCTCTCCTTAGCTAAGTTTGACTTTTTAACTGTCAAGCGAGTAACCACGGAGCATGACAAGTCATTCACTCACACATTCATTCATTTTACACACTAAATGGTCCCTATACTTCAGTCAAGTTTGGAGAATATTTATATGCAGATTGTGTTGTAAATTTCATGAATCTTACTGTAGCTCATGTTTCTGCAGGCTTAAAGTGAGGATTTTGACCATATTTGGGTAATAAGGGGTGTGTTGTTATGCAAATTATAGAGATTGTGCATGAGCACTGATGCTAAGAACAAGTGGTATTTATCAATGTTGATTTACTACCGGTGTGAGTAAAACGGTCATAGGACCGTTTGCTAATTTTTTTTGTGTGTATGAACATTCATAATTGTATTCGTAGGTACAGTTTTTACATTGTTCATACACTGAACAAAAATATTAACGCAACACTTGTTTGTTGTGAACTCAAAGATTTAAGACTTTTTTATGTACACACAAGGCCTATTTTTCTCAAATATTGTTTACAAATCTGGCCAAACCTGTGTTGGTGAGCACTTCTCCTTTGCTGAGATAATCCATCCACCTCACAGGTGTGGCATATCAAGATGCTGATTAGACAGCATGATTATTGCACAGGAGTGCCTTAGGCTGGCCACAATAAAAGGCCACTCTAAAATATGCCGTTTCACAATGCCACACAAGTTTTGAGGGAGCTCCCACGCAGTGATTTAAAGCCACAAAAGGTGGATTCAGCACCCCAGCCAGTTCTGCATCCTACTGAATTCTTTGTGATTCCTTAGAATGTGGAGCTGGCCATGGTGCTGAATCCACATATTGTGGCTTTAAATCACTGCGTGGGAGCTCCCTCAAAACTTGCGACATCAGTGGCATTGTGCTGTTTGATGAAACTGCACATTTTAGAGTGGCCTTTTATTGTGGCCAGCCTAAGGCACACCTGTGCAATAATCATGCTGTCTAATTTAGGCCTTTTGTGTACATAAAGAAGTCTTAGACCTTTGAGTTCTGCTCATGATAATTGGGGGCAAAAACAAAAGTGTTGCGTTTATATTTTTGTTCAGTGTATGAACACTTGATAAATGAGCCCCCAGGTTTGGACTAAAACTAATTGTGTTCAAATTAACTTTGATTAGTACAATTGATTGATTTGAAATTAAATCATGGCCCGTGATGTGATGTCTGATTTGATGTCAATCACACTGGAGCACACTGTTTGGTCAATGGGCTGGGATATGAAGGGGTAGAGTATTGAGAGGAATTAAATGGCTGAAGGGGGAAGATTAAGGTTGAAATCAATGAAGACCTCACTCAAGAAGAGTGTTCATTTAACTTCCTCGTGACAGGTTGACTTTGGCATGCAACACAAAACATCAAATGTGTTGCAAAAGGTCAACGAACATGGCCTGTGTAGTGCTTACCATGGACCTCCTGATGTGAGTCAGTCTGCTCTTGGCCTTGTTCTCTGCAAACTCCAGACTGTTGATGTCCTTCAGCCTGGCTCTGTACTTGTTCATCTGCTCCCCGATGATCAGCTCCACACACCTGGATGACAAGGACAATTGGTAAACAGGGTGTCGTTCAATCAATAATTTCCCACTGAGTCTAAATGATGAAAACTTATTACATTGTATAGGTCTTTATAACTGCCTAATGATTTCTAGTTATATGGGTAGACTACATTTTGTAATATACACTACATTCCAAATTATTATGCAAATGATATTTTACACTGATTTTCCTAAATAGTCGATGCAAATTACTTTTCAATTAATTAATTTTCAAGTCATCAACCATTAGGGTATAAGTTGAATTTCATTGAACAAACCACCTAATGAAAACCACCCAATGAAAACTCAAAACGCACAATTCCAAATTATAATGCACAACAGAGTTTCAAAAAATGTTCTAGGTTGTAAAGAACTGAAATTGGTCATTTTTTTAATTTGCAGCATTAGGAGGTCATATTTACTGCAATCAAAAGCTATTTCAATCAAACACATCTTAACAGGGCAAGTTACATGTTAACATAGGACCCCTTCTTCGATATAACCTTCACAATGCTTGCATCCATTTAATTTCTTTGCAGGATGTCAGAATAGCCTCACAGAGCTGCTGTTTTGATGCGAACTGCCTCCCAATCTCATAGATCTTTTGCTTGAAGAAGCTCCAAATGTTCTCAATAGGGTTGAGGTCAGGCGAGGATTGAGTCACACCATGAGTTTCTCCCCTTTTATGCCCATAGCAGCCAATTACACAGTGGTATTCTTTGCAGCATGAGTTGGTGCATTATCATGCATGAAGATGATTTTGCTACGGAAAGCACGGTTCCTCTTTTTGTACCATGGAAGAAAGTGGTCAGTCAAAAACTCTATATAGTTTGTCAAGGTCATTTTCACACCTTCAGGGACCCTTGAGGGGTCTACCAGCTCTCTCCCCATGATTCCGGCCCAAAACATGACTCCGCCACCTCCTTGCTGACGTTGCAGCCTTATTGGGACATGGTGGCCATCCACTAACCATCCACTACTCCATCCATCTTGACCATCCAGGGATGCACGGCACTGATCAGTAAGTAAGGCTGTTTGAAAATTTGTCTTCATGTATTTCTGGGCCCACTGCAACCATTCTGCTTGTGAGTATTAGTTAGGGGTGGCCGAATAGTAGGTTTATGCACAACTGCAAGCCTCTGGAGGATACTACACCTTGAGGTTTACTGGATTCCAGAGGCACCAGCAGCTTCAAATACCTGTTTGCTTTGTAATGGCATTTTAGCAGCTGCTCTCTTCATCCGATGAATTTGTCTGGTAGTAACCTTCCTCATTATGCCTTTATCTGCACAAACCTGTCTGTGCTTTGAATCAGCCACAAATATCTTCACAGTACAATGATCACCCTCAAGTTTTTGTGAAAAATATCAAATGTTTTCATACCGTGTCCAAGGCATTGTATTATTTGACGCTTTATTGGAGGTTATAGTTAGTTTCAAGAGTCTGCTTATCAGTAGCATTTTATTTAGAGTTTATAAGCAGTGTATTGATAGTTGACCATGTATTTTAGTAAGAGGTTGCAGCTATACACGTTTCTTTTACTAGATATAACTAGCTATTCACAATGAAATAGGTTTTGAAGACTAGTCGTTTGAAAGGACTAGCCTGCTGATTTTAGCACCTGATTTTTAGGCTTGTCAATGAAGCATCTTACAGGAAGGCAACCTTTTTCATGACTGACCACCCATGAACCCTTTTGCACACTTGCTATTCTGTTGATGATTGTGGTATGCATGTTAGTTTTAGTCCCGGAGGGCAGTATTAGGCCTTCCCGCTCGGTGTGAAAAACACATGAAGAGGACATCTTACGCAGTGGTCTTGCCGATGTCCTGGACACTCTGTAAGGGGTCGATGGTATCAGGGCAGCGTAGGATGCAAGGGGCGAACACGATAGCCAGAGCGTTAGCTGACATACGGTTGGTCTCCTCTTGCAGGGCAATCCTGGACAAACACACAAACACCAGGCAATAAAAAAATAATGAGCTTCATCAATACCAGAACTTGTAGGCAGTAAATTATCATGTATTTTCCCATGTGTCCTTTTAGGGAATTTGGAAGAAGCGAATTAAGAGACAGGATTTTGTCTCTCCTTGACAGAAGCACTTTACACATTCAATTCAAAGTGGCCCACATTTAAATAGGTTTCAAATCAATTTAAATAGAAAGTGATTAAATCTAACAGTTGTGATAGAATACACGGTCATCTTGCAGGTGGTTTTGACGAATAAAGGTGATAAACTAACGTTTTCTCTAGGGAGTATGTTCATATTCTTTTCTCATGGCAGCAACACTGAGACAATGGTTACATCCATTTTCTGGAGACTTGTAAAGTAAATATGGTCTGGAGTTTTTCTTAATTATGAAATTCTTCATGTCTTCCCCTTTCCTGTGGGATCAGTTGGCCACTCACCTGACCAGGTGGAAGATTAGGCGTTCCAGGGTGCTCAGGTGGGTTCTGCTGAGCTGGTCGATCACAGAGTACACCCCTCGGATCACCTCCCGCCTGTCTGGCTGGCCTACACCGCATGGAAACACATTTACATCCTGGTCGCCAGGCCAAGCATCCCCAATTTAAATGGGAATGTCTGTTCTAGTGGTCTTTTATGAAGCCAACAAGACATAGTATATTACTTCAGCAGTGTGGTGTATGACCAATATATTATGGCTGAGAGCAGTTCCCTGTTGTTTGGATATCATATT
>JACXGM010018525.1:0-18976 GCA_016801145.1 Umbra pygmaea | reverse complement strand
TGGCTGTTATGTATATTTTTTGCTTTGATAAATCTTATAGAATGTTGGCTGTTATGTATATTTTTTGCTTTGATAAATCTTATAGAATGTTGGCTGTTATGTATATTTTTTGCTTTGATAAATCTTATAGAATGTTGGCTGTTATGTATATTTTTTGCTTTGATAAATCTTATAGAATGTTGGCTGTTATGTATATTTTACGGCATATTTCCATTATAAACACAGTGCAAGAGTATATTTAACAGTGAAGTAATATATTTAACAGAAAAGAGATCCAAAAATTAATGTTTAGGCTGATAAATAAATTGACTGTGTTTCACTGTTACATAAATGGTTTTCAAATTGTTTTGAGTTTACAGTCTTTTACCGTCATGGCTTGACAGTTTTTTACAGTGAAATTTACAGACTTATTTACAGTGTAAATTAATGTGAGTGTGCAGAACCTAGGACAGTAGGTGGGAACAAAAACTCAAGACAAACTACTGAGATGATGCTGGGTAATTTTAGGGCATTCTAAAAAGTTTCTGATAGGAACTAATATGAAGAAAGTGACTGTTTCTAACATTACAAACTTAGTGTACATTGTAACAAATATCATAAACTTAGTGTACACTGTAGCTAACATTATAAACTTAGTATACTCTGATAATTCAGATAGCCCACAGGATGTGTATATCTGCCTCTGTGTCCATCTGTGCCTGAACAATTATATGTCTAATTTTCTTTGGTGTGCATTGCAGAACTGCTCTTCTCCCTATTGCCCAAATATACCAATCCAAGGCCATGACTATCCATACGTTATGGCTGTGGTGACAAGGCAATATTAATTTGCACGCAATTAACATATTGACTTATGAATATGCATTACCGACAGTTAAAGGACAAAGTTAATGTCATGCCATGTTAGTCTTTTTCCATGGAAATACCTATAAGTTCATTATAATATGGCAGTTAATTAGGGTGAATATTATCCCTTAGAAGGCAAATACCCATTTAACAGAGCTAGTAAGTAATTAAACTAAAAGACATGTTATCACTCCGTCCAGGATTCTGCAAACATCACATTTTGCATGGCAGAAATATAGTGATTTAGTCAACATATTCATCAGCATAATGATTAAAATGGCAGAATTGGCAATAGAAATGCTGCAATTATACAACTGCGTTATCCTGCATATGGATTATCACCTAGTTAACGCTTAGAGGCAGGAGTCACTGGCTCTTTTTCCATTTCCACAGAAAACCGGAAAATTAGACTATTGAGTGCCCTGAACAGGGTCAGATTGTAAAAACAATTAAAACATTCTTATTTTTGGGAGAAACCGGTGGGGTCAAGGTGCCCCCCCTTCCCCACCGCAGGAAACAAAACCACAATCCTGGAGTTGCATTTTTTCAAGGAACATGTGTGTAAAGCATCTGCTTTGTAAAGTCTGGTTAGAAATTATCCAATTGTAATTTTCACAATAGACCTCATGATGACATCACCTAATATCCTAAACGACTGCAACGAAAGCAGTCTAGGACTGAAATAAGTAGCGAACAATACAATAGCAAATGATTTCATATTAAGTCATTAGGCAAAATGCAAGTTGGAATGACCTTATGATATCATCTTTATAGTGTAAATGAAACATGGCTTATGATGTCACAATACATTCAGACATCAACAATTCGGTCCACCTGTATGGGTGTGTCAGTAAGTGAATCTGTAACATTATTAGCTCAACAAAATTCCTAACTACCGAATAATAAATCTTTCTCTATAGAAATGTGACATTTTTACCATTATCTGTGGATGCCAGAGTTAAAACTGAGGTATGTGATAAACCTGCTAGGCTATGCTATAAGTAGACTACTGCCTATTAGTGACCTGTAAGCACCCTAAAAAAAGTTTCCAGTGTTATCTGGCTGTCCTTGTGACGGAACCAGTTCAATAACCTGTTTTGTTTCCAGGTAGAACCCAATTTGTAATAAATTACAGCCCTTTTTATTCCTGGTCAACTTTATTCCAGATAGAACCATTTCCACACTGGGAACTCCATGTAACTCAGTGTTTCTAAACTGAAAACAAAACTGGTCCTGATATCTCTTATGGGGACGGTATTTTTTCTTAGCGTGGTGACACTAGAAAAACATGCAACAATAACGTAATCATAACAACGATTTTATGTTCTAGAAGCAAATAAGCGTAATACGTGTGTTATAATATAACACCGTCCACGTATTTATTCTAACGTTTTTCTACTGTAATAAATCCATGTGGGTTTGGAAGTTAAATATTGTAGCTATATAAACTCAAAATGTATATTATGCTATACATTTACGTAGTTATTGTATTACTTTTTTGTAACGATACAGGACATTAAAACGAATTGAATTCTTTAGGATACAGTATCGAGCTCACTTGGCTACCGAGTTACATTAGCGCACGCTGGCTGGCTAGCAGCACAGACAAGTAGCGTACCACTCCCCGAAACATCTTCATATTTCATGTCTATATTTCACATTAATCCATGCACACTACTAGAAATATAGACAGTATGTGCATTTACCATTGCTAACGGAACAAAATGATCTACTGGCAAGATGAGAGGTATTATCCGAATGAACTCAACGATGAAAGAAGGCAGCAAACAAGCTACTCACCGTTGTGGGTCTCTGTGTCACTCTTCTAATTGGCAAGCGTTCAATCTGCGATTTCGGTAAGGTAAACTGTAATCCTGGCAGGATACTTTGTTGTTAGGGGTAGGTAGATCGCTGATGTTAGTCGTCCGATGGTGGAGCTTTGGATTCTGTTCTTCACTTGCAAGTGTTTATCTGACTCGCCTTCCGCGAAAGGCAATGTCGCCGAATTAGATTTGGCTTCCTCGACTCTTCCACACTATTCGAGGGACCATCCAAAAATGTATCTACGAAAGCAGCAACACAACTCAAAGCAACCCGCTACAGCTATTCTCGGAAATGTCGCTTAATCCCTGAAACTGTTTACCAGCGTTACATCAACTCAAACACGGATCTATTTCCCCACACGAGTTGATATCGTTGATTGGGGCGGGCTGAAGTGTAGTGATACACGTCGCTTTATCCGTTTTGGCACTGCGAAGCAGTTTTCAGTTGAGCACCAGTCACAAACAAGGCTGCTCGAAACCCAAACCTTTGTAGGCTACTGTGTCGCACGGGCTGCAAAGTGTTACAAAACAACTGATCAGCTGATCAGTCTCCCAATAAGGTTTACAACTGCAACAATGTTTTGTGCAGCATGAAATAAAATACAAGCGATATATTTTATTCTGTAGTGTAGTGTGTTTTACATAACAGCATCATCCAAGAGCCGCTGTGTCTAATCACATGTGAAGACAACATAAATAGGCTCTTTAAAGGGGCACCAGGGCATGGTCAGGCAACCCATTCACAATGTGTAAGGATGGGTAAGAGCCTTCAATAGGGCCCCTGTATGCACCTTTTTTTGGATGAAACTTTTACCACCTGACATACACCAATCAGCAATAATATTATGACCACTGACAGGTGAAGTGAATAACACTAATTTATATTGTCATCATGGCACCTGTCAGAGGATGGGATATATTAGGCAGCAAGTGGACATTTTGTCCTCAAAGTTGATGTGTTACAAGCAGGAAAAATAGGCAAGCAGAATTTGAGTGACTTTGACAAGGGCCTATCAGAGCATGCATCAATGTTTTTAGCAATTTGAGCTACAGTAGCTCATCTGTTGAATCAGACCACACGGGCCAGCCTTCACTCCCCACATGCATCAATGATCGTCGGCTGCCCATGACCCTGTTGCCATTTTTTGGCCCTTGTAAAAGTCACTCAAAAAGGCATCTCCAAAACTGCAGCTCTTGTGGGGTGTTCCTGGTCTGCAGTGTTCAGTACCTATCAAGAGGAACAAGATAGGAAAAGCAGTGAATTCACATGGGGAGCGAAGGCTGGCCTGTGTGGTCCAAACCAACAGACAAGCTACTGTAGCTCAAATTGCTGAGAAAGTTAATGCTGGTTCTGATAGAACGGTGTCACACCACACAGTGCATTGCAGTTTGTTGCGTATGGGGCTGCTGTTGTGGCGGCAAAAGGAGGACCTACAGAATATTAAGCCGGTGGTTGTAATGTTATGACTGATCGGTATGTCCTCAGCTTGACATAATACTAAACATAATAAAAAAGTTTTTTTACTCTATTAAAACCAAGATTAAGGAAGTCAAACCTAAAATATTCTAAATAGGGATGTATTTATTATTTCAACCTTTATTTCTCATTTGGAATTGGGATCTGGCCAAAATAAAGCATAACAGTCAAAGATTTTCACAAGGTTTCACATACAATAAAAAAAATACACAAAATAATAAATTTACAATGTTTGCAAAATGAGATCACTTCATGGTGGCGGAACACTAACACTGATGCATAAATGTGTAAACAAAAATGTGCAAATGAGGGAGAAGATTAACATGTACAGTAATCAGAGCAGCTTGGACAAATGTTCCTTTAAGTCATTAAGGGTGATGGGAATCTCAAATTCAAGTGTTTTCTTGCACTTATTCCAATCACTGAAAGCTGAATGAATGATGGCGAAAGGAAGTGTTGACTTTAGGGATGACCAGTTAAATATCTTCTAGAGTGCAGGCTTTGGGATGGTATTGCCATAGTGACAAGACGATGTTGAGTATCCAGTGAGGGCCAATCTACGAGAGCATAAGGTTCACAGTGGTGTTATGTGGAGTGTTAATGACAAAGCAGATGGCGTTGTCATAGAGATCTCCAAATTTGTTGACGAGAGTATTGGAGGCAATCCTGTAAAAGTCACAGAAGTATAAGACTGGTAGGATGGTAAAAGTCATAGAAGTATAAGACTGGTAGGATGGTAAAAGTCACAGAAGTATAAGACTGGTAGGATGGTAAAAGTCACAGAAGTATAAGATTGGTAGGATGGTAAAAGTCACAGAAGTATAAGATTGGTAGGATGGTAAAAGTCACAGAAGTATAAGACTGGTAGAATGGTAAAAGTCACAGAAGTATAAGATTGGTAGGATGGTAAAAGTCACAGAAGTATAAGATTGGTAGGATGGTAAAAGTCACAGAAGTATAAGACTGGTAGGATGGTAAAAGTCATAGAAGTATAAGACTGGTAGAATGGTAAAAGTCACAGAAGTATAAGATTGGTAGGATGGTAAAAGTCACAGAAGTATAAGACTGGTAGGATGGTAAAAGTCACAGAAGTATAAGACTGGTAGGATGGTAAAAGTCACAGAAGTATAAGACTGGTAGGATGGTCATTTTTACAAGAACATGTTTAGCAACATGCATGAAGGAGGCCTTGATGTTCAACAGAAAGCCGATTCTGACTTTGATTTTAGATTGGAGGTGGATAATGTGGGTCTGGGAAGACAGTGAGCAGTCTAGACTCTAATTGAAATCCATCCAAGTTGGTGATGCTTGTCCGGCAGGCAGGCACCGTGTTCAACAAAAGGACAGATGTATAAAGGATACTGTCATAAGCGTAGATGTGAATGACAGATGATAAATTCCAAATGGACCCCTTTACACTTCACCTTCAGCCCTCAAAATGCATATCAACATGCGCCTCCGCCATTTACACAACTGTCCCAAAGTAGAGGAAGCAAAATTACCTACAGTTTAATGGCTAATTTGACCCATCGATACCCACTTCAAGTATGTGTGCACCGATGTAGCCTCCAGTACACCGCGTTCCAAATTATTATGCATATTATATTTTACACTGATTTTCCTAAGTAGTCATTGCAAATGACAGTCAGTATAAGTTTCAAGTCACCAACCGTTAGGGTATAAGTCAAATTTCCTTGAACAAACCACTCAATGAAAATGTATTAAAAAAAAACTCAAAATGTACTGTTCCAAATTATTATGCACAACAGAGTTTCAAAACACTTTAAGCCTATAGGTTGTAAAGAATTGAAAATGAACATATTTACTGAAATCAAAAGCTATTTAAATCAAACACATCTTAACAGGGCAAGTTATATGTTAACATATGACCCCTACTTTGATATCACCTTCACAATTCATACATCCATTGGACTTATGAGTTTATGGAGAGTTTCTGCTTGAATTTCTTTGCAGGATGTCAGAATAGCCTTTTGATCTTTCGCTTGAGGATGCTCCAAAGGATCTCAATATGGGTTGAGGTTGGGTGAGGATGGGGGCCACACCATGAGATTCTGTCCTTTTATGCCCATAGCAGCCAATGACACAGAGGTATTCTTTGCAGCATAATATGGTGCATTGTCATGCATGAAGATGATTTTGCTACGGAAGGCAAAGTTAATCTTTTTGTTCCATGGAAGAAAGTGATCAGTCAGAAACTCTATATACTTTGCAGAGGTCCGTTTCACACCTTCAGGGAGCCTAAAGGAGCCTACCAGCTCCCCCCCCCAAAGGGGCCTACCAGCTTACTCCCCATTATTCTGGCCCAAAACATGACTCCGCCACCTCCTTGCTGACATCGCAGCCTTATTGGGACATTCCAACCATCCACTACTCCATTCATCTAGACCATCCAGGGTTGCACAGCACTCATCAGTAAACAAGACTGTTTGAAAATTAGTCCTCATGTATTTCTAGGCCCAATGCAACCATTTCTGCATTTGAGCATTGGTTAGGGGTGGCCAAATAGTACAGTAGGTTTATGCACAACTGCAATCCTCTGGAGGATCCTACACCTCGAGGTCCGCGGGACTCTAAAGGCACCAGCAGCTTCAAATACCTGTTTTCTGCTTTGTAATGGCATTTTAGCAGCTGCTTTCTTAATCCAATGAATTTGTCTAGCAGTAACATTCCTCATTATGCTTTTATCTGCACAAACCCATCTGTGCTCTGGCACAAATCTCTTCACAGTACAATGATCACTTTTACGTTTTTGTGAAATATCTAATGTTTTCATACCTTGTAAAAAACATTGGATAAAAACATTAGATAGTGAAAGGCATTTCACTATTTGATGCTTTTCCACAACAGAGAGATCCTTTTTCTTTCCCATACTGCTTGAAACCTGTGGCCTGCCTAATATTGTGGAACATCTTTCTTAAGTAGTTTTCTTTTAATTGGGGTCACCTGAAAAACGTATTATCAAAGGTTTCTGAGATAGATTTCAGTGATCCAAAGAGCCCGGAGACACAATACCATCCATGAGTTTGATTGAAAAACGAAATATTTTATATTTATGACACTTAATTCCAATTATGCATAATAATTTGGAACGCAGTGTAAATAGTGTCTAAGAAAGTAGAATCCCATTGGGCACTAGGTATTTTCACACTTGCTGGACACTGAAATGGACTCATTCAAGGACTGGGCATTGGGAGGTTTGGGAGTTTTCCTGAATGGCTGGTCCATATTGGGCCGTCATATTTTACTTTGACAGTCGCCTGGCCAGTTACAGTCCTGGACGTATTAAAACAGGTGACAGTAGGCTGAAATGGACTGGCTGTCGCATCCGCAGGATGCCGCTCTGGCCCGGCCGTCAAATCGAGAGTGAGAGAGTTCCTCTATATTTAGATGAGGAGAAACCCATAGTGAGTGACGGACGCGGGGTGCGACAGATACAGTGCACGCGCACGAGTACACAACGTATCTATAGGGCTAGATAGATGCGTTGTGCACTACTATCATTATAGTAGAGATAATTGCATACTATCGGTGTCTGGTGCATGCCTCTGCAAGCATTAGTATCACCAATATCATACCGTTGTGCAACCTCTTTAATGGAAAATAAGTATTGGGTCAATAACAAAAGTTAATCTCAATACTTTGTTACATACCCTTTGTTGGCAATGACAGAGGTCATTCTGTAAGTCTTCACAAGGTTTTCACACACTGTTGCTGGTCCCATTTTTGGCCCATTCCTCCATGCAGATCTCCTCTAGAGAAGTGATGTTTTGGAGCTCTCACTGGGCAACACAGTCTTTCAACTCCCTCCAAAGATTTGAGATCTGGTTAGGCCACTCCAGGACCTTGAAAAGCCACTCCTACATTGCCCGGGTGGTGTGTTTGGGATCATTGTCATGCTGAAGACCTAGCCACGTTTCATCTTCACTAACCTTGATGATGGAAGGAGGTTTTCACTCAAAATCTCACGATACATGGCCCCATTCATTCTTTCCTTTACATGGATCCGTCGTCCTGGTCCCTTTGCAGGAAAACAGCCCCAAAGTATGATGTCCCCCCCTCCCATGCTTCACAGTATGTATGGTGTTCTTTGGATGCAACTCAGCACTCTTTCTCCTCCAAACACGACAAGTTGGGTTTTTGCCAAAAAGTTATATTTTGGTTTCATCTGACCATATGACATTCTCCCAATCATCTTCTGGATCATTCAAATGCTCTCTAGCAAACCTCAGAAGGACCTGGACATTGCAGGATGTGAGTCCCTGTCGGCGTACTGTGTTACTGATGGTAGCCTTTGTTACTTTGGTCCCAGCTCTCTGCAGGTCATTCACTAGGTCCCCCCATGTGGTTCTGTGATTTTTGCTCACCGTTCTTTTGATCATTTTGACCCCACGGGGTGAGATCTTGCGTGGAGCCCTGGATCGAGGGAGATTATCAGTGGTCTTGTATGTATTCCATTTTCTTATAATTGCTCCCACAGTTGATTTCTTCACACCAAGCTGCTTACCTAGATTCAGTCTTCCCAGGCTGATGCAGGTCATCAATTTGGTTTCTGGTGTCCTTTGACAGCTCTTTGGTCTTGGTCATAGTGGAGTTTGGAGTGTGACTGTTTGAGGTTGTAGACAGGTGTCTTTAATACTGATAACAAGTTCAAACAGGTGCCATTAATACAGGTAATGAGTGGGGGACAGAGGAGCCTCTTAAAGAAGAAGTTACAGGTCTGTGAGAGCCAGAAATCTTGCTTGTTTGTAGGTGACCAAATCCTTGTTTTACCGAGGAATTTACACCCAGACAGAGGCTCAGGCAGCTCCCGTCTTCAGCCCCGCCTAGCCTACCTAATACCCAGTAGGGAAAACTGAACGGACTATTTGGCTCTCTGATTCTGTCGAGGGTGGCACATATTAGTTCATCCAAACCAACCGGGTTGTAATAGGCTTCACTCGTCCGTGCCGGTCTCCTGCGCCTCTTCCTTTTACTGTCTCATTCTCTTACGGTCGGTTATTCTGTCAAAATATTCCATGGCGCTGTCGAAGGAGTGAGACAAATGCAAAAGAATTCCAAAATCAAAACGGTGTAAAATAAAAAATAATACACTTCACAAAATAACACTGCCGCGATGGGCAAAACAGTACTACTAGTAATACTTCAATACTGCAACAACACAGGAAGACAATCAACAAAAACCAACAGCTACAAACACACAGGAGAGTACATGCCCTCATGTGCCACTTTGTTTTGTCATTCAGTAGCAAGTAATCTCTGTCCTAATGGGTCGAGCCATGGAGTGGCCAGTGCTGTTTGTAAACAAGCTGGACTCGAAATTGAGTCCTTTGAGACTTTTTACACCCTCCAACATGCTGTATTAGAACACGCAACCGACGGGAACGAGGAGGGTAAACGGCAACTCCATCTCCGGCAGGGAGCACAGGCAGCGGCAGAATACGCCCTTTCATTGCGTAGGTGGCAGAAAGGAGTGGATGGAATATGGCCACCATAATCACAGTGTTCCGCATCTGGGAGGATGTTTAGATGGAGCTGGCTTGAAGTGATGATTCACTATCCCTGGACTCATCGAAGTGGCTGTCCACCTGAATGGTCTCCTAAAAGTTTGATGATGATCTACATGTAGGGCTCCACCTCCTCCGTCCAACACTTCCGAAAAAGAACCCATGTAAATCCCTGTTCTGGTTTATGTCTTTACTTTGGTGAGGATGGGCACATGCTAGCACACTGCCCACACACCACACCTTATTCTTAGGCTACCAGAGGGGGCTCCCGTCCAGCCATCCGCCATGCCACTGCCGACAATCAGGTAGTAGTAGCTCTACCCAGAGCTACATTTCTAGCTCTAGTGGATTCCAGTGTAAACCTCCTGGACAGGCAGGTGGCACAGCGTTTATGCATTCCCCTACTAGCTCTGCGCATGCTGGTGCCTGTCCTTGCCCCAGACAGGCATTAATTGGAGACAGGAAGTGTCTAACTAATGTTATCGAATCACTATTACTCACTGTTGATTGCATTCACAAAGAGCCCCTTTTTTGTTCTAAAGTCCCTCGCGAATCCCATAGTTCTAGGATTACCCTGGTTCTCAACACACAACCCAAACACCTCATGGGCAGAGAGTGGTCTACTGAGTGACAGGGGAGGTGTCTACCTGTGGTTGTGTGCTAAACATTCATGTAGAGTCCATCCAGTGACACCGTGGTGGACATTCCCCGGATGCAGGACCTCAGAGAAGCATTCTCCAAAACCTGTGTCATTTTTCTCTCTCCACACCATCTGTAGGACTGTGCCACTGACCTACTGCCTGGGGCTGTTCCACCGCAGGGTCAAATATACCCCTTATCATATGCCGAAGGTGAGGCCAGGGAGCCATTAATCGTGGAAACCCCTGAACAAGGGTTCATCAGAACATCCACATCACCAGCCTTGTCCTGCGTCTTTTTTATTTAAATAAAAAACAGAGGTCTTTGTCCTTGTTTTGATTACCAGACATTCAATGCTGCAAACACCAAATACAGTTACCCCCTCCCTCTTATCACACAAACCATTGAACAGAGGCATAGTGCCGTTCTCTTGACAAAACCTGATTTACGCAGTGCCTACAATTTAATCTGCATAAAAGAAGGAGATGAGTGGAAGAGGGCATTCAGAACATCATCAGGGCATCACAAGAATCTAGTACGGGCTTACCAATGCCACGTTCGTCTTTCAAGCCTGTGTTAACAAGGTGTTTCGTGACATACTTGTTGGTAAGTTTAAAGTGTATATGGATGATATAATCAATCCTTCACATACAATCAACATGGCACTCAGATCAGAGCAGTCCTACATTGCCAACTCAAACAGCACCTCTTTGTAAATGTTGAAAAATGCATGTTTCACCAGCTTGCTGTCTCCTTTCGTCCTCCGTGGTCTAGATGGAAAGCGAGAAAGTTAGCTGGTTGAGTATAGTGTCACGCCTCCCTCTATGCGCCATTGAGTGGCTAGTGACTACAATGCTGATATGACATCTGGCACAAGTACCCCTCTTCGGCATACCCAGACATTCCAATCCAACTCCCTTAATATCACCTGGGGCCTCGTTTATTAAACTTTCGGTGGATTTGCGTTAGAAGTGGTGTACGGACGAAACATAGGACGTGCGTACGCAAAGGAATTTATAGATTTATAAAACCGTGTGCACGCACATCCTACGCCGTTTTCCCTTTATAAATCACAATCAACTCTAATAGTTGGCCATAAATAGTCAGTAAAACGCCCCAAAATTAATATTCAGTGATTGAGAAATCATGGCAAACACAGAGGAAAACCAAAAAAAGCCTCTTCACTCAATGTGAGGTAGAAAATATTGTTGGCGAGGTGGGAAAAGGAAAATGTTGTTTGAAGGGCACATGTGGCTTACTAATGCCGAAAAGACGCTGGCGTGGCAAAGTTTACAGATGCTGTGAATGCCACAGCCTCAGAAAGTCAGACTGTGACTGAAATAAAAAAGTGGTCAGATATTAAAGTTGATGCCAAGAAGCGTCTAGCACTTCATTGCAAAAGTGTGTCTGCCACGGGTGGAGGAAAATGGGTTACATTAGAGCAACATGTCTGCATCACAAATTATTAGGACATTGGTGGAGTGATAATGCTTTCGATTAATGAAAGCATTTTCATTCTCATTGGGTGCCCTTATGGCAACATGAGTGCAGTCAATAGTACCAATTACGTTTGGGAAATCGGACATAGCTGCAAATTGTGCTTTGTTTGTCTATTCTACCTACTAACACATCTGGCATAACCCGGCTAATATATCCCTGACCTGTCAGCCAACACCTTACTTTGTTTTTGTCTGTGCGCTATGGGAGCCCAGAAGGATTTTGCATCCAAACTTGAAGAGATGGGCCAGGCTCTATGGTGTAACACATCCCTCTCCAGAGCTGCAGCTAAGCTAACAGCAGTGCTTCTCCCAGCAACAGCCCCAGGAATTGATAGGGCTGTCATGGCACGAAACGGATGGTGTGACGGACTATTGTTAGTTATATGTAATATTATTTATACTGAGTGTGGTTTGGTTTGTTTAAAGGACTATTGTAGGGATCGACCAATATGGATTTTTTAGTGCCGATACCGATTTCTTTTCATCTGCCTTGGCCGATGACCAATACGGACTGCTGATTTTCTTGAGCCGATATTTGAAGCCGATACTGCTATTGCTCCCTCAAATTACATCATAAAAATGACACAATGATAACAAATGTTACAAGTCTCAATTTAAAAAAATGTAAACAAAAAATACTTTCTATCCTAAGATAAGGAAAATGTAAACAGCAATACTGAACAAAAAACAACTGAAAAAGAAATTTGCATAATATGCGCATTTCCCCACTTCTTTACCCCACACACCACTCACTGAATGTTCTTAATACTCCCAGTTTAGGAACTGCAAGTTATAATGGAGGAAACAGAGACTCCCATGGTTTCAAATGTTCTACATTAAATAAAAAGAGCATGTCTAAGCATATGCCGTCTAATATGCAAAGACAACAAAATAAAAGCTGCCAGATTTGTCAACCAAAGAACATAAATCAGCAGACAAAATAACGTTGATTTCATATGCACATTAACCAACAAATTGTTCAAGTGTCTGTTCTAAACTGCATCAACATTAAAAGGTATAAATATATCAACCACATATAAAACATAACTCAAAAATTTTTAAAAGCTCTCCTCATGTGGCGCAGCACTCTCATATTTCGCTGTGATGCATGTGTACCTTTGAGTGAGACAGGAAAATCGTCGAAAGCAGCAGCCGCGTATCGGCCGATGCTGATATATGTAAAAATGCAAATATCGGCATGAAATGTCGACCGTACGATAAATCGGTCGATCACTAGACTATTGTATATTTGAGTTTGTTTTGAGTTTGGCGCACCACCTTCTGGGCACTAGTCTGTATAGCTGATTACTGAGTAGATGATCACTACACACGAGAGAATGATTAGGTGATTAGCCTCACCTTTTAGTTTTAAGTAATCAGGCATGCTATATAGGCTTAGCTGCCCCAGTAGGTGGTGCACATTACTGTGGGTTTGTCCCCTGTCATTGAGGACTCATTCTTATACTATATTTGTTTATGGAGCTGACTGACATGAGCTGACCGACGTCTTCCGCCTTGACTATGCAGTCCCAAAATATTAAATCTGACGTGTGTTGCATCAGAAACAGCTCGTTAATATGACGTGTTTTGCGTCCGAACAGCGCATTCTGGTGGTGTATTAATGTCATTGCGCTCAGTCACCAGGATCCATAAGCAGTTTAAGTACCTTTGCACATTGCGAATATGATGCTCTGCGCACCCCACCCCCCAGGAGAAGACCCTTTTTCTCAAAGCAATAACAGTGGAATCAGAAACACTTGAGCTTAAATTTGCAAATGATACTGTGAAAATAATGTACAAAAATCAGTGTGCCTATGAATATGTGCAAAATACGGCATGGGGCGTGACAAAGATACTGGGGCATAAATGTGCAAAGACAAGGTGCAATTGAGTGAAAAGTGTGAACATGTACAGTGGTCAGACAGTAGCTGTGATTGTAACTATTTAAAGGCAGTGAGAGAGATGGTGGTCTCATGTTTCTGAGGTTTCTGATGTTTTTACGTTCAGTACTTTTGGCCAGAACTGGAAGGTGTGGTGGACCAAGGGGGTATGGGCTTTTGGATTGACCAGAGAGATGTACCTGCTTGAGTGCAGGCTGTGAGCATGTGATGCTATGGTGACAGGTGAACTTAGGTACAGTGGAGTTTTGCCTAGTAAGGACTTGTAGATGGGTACCAGTGAGTCAGATGTCGAGTGTGTAACGAGAGCCAGCCAACTTGTACATAGATGGCGTAAGTCGTAACTAACGGGCTAAAAATTGTGTCAGCATTATTAACCTTCTCAAGTATTTAAACAATTTGAATCAAATTTAATGGGAAGTTGATTAAGAAAAACTTATTATTTACAGAAATAACCTTGGAGCAATTAGGGTTAATTGTATTGCTCAAAAACAGAATGATAGAGGCTTGAACCAGGGTCCTAATGGACCCCAATCATGGGCCCTAAAGTACTAGGCCACCTTGCCGCCCTGAGATAGTGATTGCCTGATCATGTTGGATGCAGACTTGTGGTAACTACTGTCTCTGGGCATGATCCAATTGACCAATTTAATCAGTCTATATCTGGACCTTGAGTCTAATAATAAAAGCAATCTACAGTGCCTTTGCGAAAGTATTCGGCCCCCTTGAACTTTTCGATATTTTGCCACATTTCAGGCTTCAAACATAAAGATATGAAACTGTATTTTTTGTGAAGAATCAACAACAAGTGGGACACAATCATAAGGTGGAATGAAATTTATTGGATATTTCAAACTTTTTTAACAAAAAAAAAACTGAAAAATTGGGCATGCAAAATTAATATAAATTTTGTAAACATTGAAAAAAATAAAGTTTATACTTTGTAGCGCCTACTTTGCTACGATTACAGCTGTAAGTCGCTTGGGGTATGTCTCTATCAGTTTTGCAAATCGAGAGACTGAAATTTTTGCCCATTCCTCCTTGCAAAACAGCTCAAGCTCAGTGAGGTTGGATGGAGAGCGTTTGTGAACAGCAATTTTCAGTTCTTTCCATAGATTCTCGATTGGATTCAGGTCTGGACTTTGACTTGGCCATTCTAACACCTGGATATGTTTATTTGTGAACCATTCCATTGTAGATTTTGCTTTATGTTTTGGATCATTGTCTTGTTAAAGACAAATCTCTGTCCCAGTCTCAGGTCCTTTGCAGACTCCATCAGGTTTTCTTCCAGAATGGTCCTGTATTTGGCTCCATCCATCTTCCCATCAATTTTAGCCATCTTCCCTGTCCCTGCTGAAGAAAACCAGGCTCAAACCATGATGCTGCCACCACCATGTTTGACAGTGGGGATGGTGTGTTCAGGGTGATTAGTTGTGTTGCTTTTACGCCAAACATAACATTTTGCATTGTTGCCAAAAAGTTCGATTTTGGTTTCATCTGACCAGAGCACCTTCTTCCACATGTTTGGTGTGTCTCCCAGGTGGCTTGTGGCAAACTTTAAATGACATGTTTTATGGATATCATTCAGAAATGGCTTTCTTCTTGCCACTCTTCCATAAAGGCCAGATTTGTGCAGTATACGACTGATTGTTGTCCTATGGACAGACTCGCCCACCTCAGCTGTAGATCTCTGCAGTTCATCTAGAGTGATCATGGGCCTCTTGACTGCACCTCTGATCAGTCTTCTCCTTGTATGAGCTGAAAGTTTAGAGGGACGGCCAGCCTGAAATGTGACAAAAGGTCAAAATGTTCAAGGGGGCCGAATACTTTTGCAAGGCACAGTATCTATCTATGTAAAACCATTTTTATCTCAATGTCTGAGTATTTAACAAAATTTAACTGAGTAAAGAAATACAGATAAAATTAATTATTTGGAGTTACATACAATATGCAATGGGATTTGACTCCTAGTAATGCTACTGTAATTATTGGAGACACATGGAGAAACATTGAGCAGGCCTGAACCAGAAATATTGAGTCGAAAGGGTATAGTTTAAATCTGTTGGGTGGCAGAAGTATAGGCATTCTGAACGTGTGTTTATTGGCACAAATACACACGTACACACGTTCTGGGTGCATGTTACTTGAATTCTTGCACACCTTATGCATGTAAAAAAACAAGTGAAAACTACCATAATATGCGTTCTCATCACACGTTTAAGCACATTGGATGTTTTCTGTGTCATTTTGCACGTTTTCAAAATATAACTTGAAAATGACATACCTCCCCTCGTTGTAGACGCCATAATAGAAAAAAAAACATTTCGGTCCAAAACGTTTGAGTGAGACGAACGTGGACAAGCTTTCCATTTTCTACCAACTCGACAGGCGTTTGCACCTGACGCACAGCTCACAGGACACATTTATTTATCCTCCCTGCTTTTCGACAGTTTTGAAATAATGTGAATATTTCCAGCTGTTAAAATGTAGGCTATGTATTCTTCCATTTCGCTAACCTCCAATCCGCATAAGGCATTACAAAGTGCGAAATCTCTCTAATGAATTTCACTAATAAAATACGGATTAAAAAACAACAACGGATAATAAAATATTAACTTGTGTACTAAAAGAGAAAAGTTGAAAATATAATGTAAATGTAACAAATTTTCTCATATAAATGTACCTAGTCCACCTACACAGGCGGACCAGCAGTAACAGAGTTGGTGGTCATAGATTGTATATATCACTGGATGTTACATGAGTGACGTCATCCATTGGTTTGTGAAGATCGGATTTGGGTCATCGAAGTTGCCGTTACGCCGTTACGGGCGCAGACATCTTGGTTGCGGATGTGAGGATCTTAGACGAGAGGGAGGCGTAATCTAGCTAGCTAATTGATATTAATTGGGTTGCTAACGAAAAACAGTATTAAAACAAAATGTAAAACATAATGTAATGTCACTTACCGGAAAAACTGAACTGCCAACTCCTCTGAGTGTCTTGTCGTACAACCGAACGCCATAGCCACGCCCTAAACGACCCTGATATAGCCCACAATCCTTTGCGACACAAAAGGAGGGGTTTCCCGAAGCTGGTCCTTCTTTGGCAGTGTTTAAATGTTAAGTATCCAAAAGTTAGGTAATAATAAACATGTCATTACATGAGTTTTTGTTATTGTATCAATAAAGTTGAAATAAAATGGGAACAGGTTGTGCCAAATGTTTAATGTTCAAACATCGCGGGCTTCATCGCTCATGGAAGTGGTCCAATTTTAGATGCAACGTTATGACGCGTTAGTATGTCCCCATGCTATCATACTCACTTACTATATACTTAATATTACATACTTTACCACCACCTGTGTAGTACATACTTTTAGTATGTAGTATGCATATTGGGATTCAGCCCATCATTCAAAAAATGAACACCATTATATATTGCAGAAGTCTTAAATCTAGTGATTGAGACCATATACTCATAATGAAAATGTTTACTGAGGTAATTATCAAGTGAGAAGTGTCTCTCATTCTCATAGACTTACAGAAACCAAGCTCTTTTGCAACCAGACATATTGCCCCCAGGTAGAATTCAGATAGAATGCAGGATTAAGACACTTCCTCCTTTTCGTCACTTTGCCAAACTGGATGCTCACCCTGTGTTGGTGGTCCACCTGGCGGTTTGCTCATCATTTAACAGGCGGTCCACTGCCGGCCAAAAGGTCCACCGGCAGGTGAGCAGCATTTTAAACCTTGAAAAATTGTCTAAAATAAAAAATACCAACTTTTTTTATTTAAAATATATTTTATAACTGAATTCAATTTTGAATTTTAAAATAAACTTAAATATGTTTGTATTGTATTTGAATGTTGTTGTAACCAATTTTCTAAAAAGTTTAAAATAGTTTTCATTAGAAATAGAAATCTAGTACCTAAGTCTAGGATATAGCCTATATAGCTGATGGACTAACTGGAACAACATTATGAGTGCGAAAGGTTCCCGGAGTATCTCTGTCTAAAACTCTGCTCACCTGCTCATTAAACGATGAGCGAAAAGCTAGCGTACCGCCAGCTGTAACCACCGGCGGCCCACCAGCTCTGTGCTATAGCTGGGTAAGTACTTGAATCGTGAAAGTAATAGACCTGTTTAGTTGTGTCTCTCTCTGATCTTTCACCCGACTCTTTAAAATACCTCATGAGTCACAAGTCTCTAGTATCATTAACTCGGATCTTTTGAACCCTAATACAATTCGATCTAAATTGATAAAAGCGCCACACACAATACTCTTGCAACATCAGCTACTACTAGTCCTAGACATCTAGCTGCCAAAAGCTTTATAACTTATAATTTCGTAGGCAAACACAAATCCACAAGTCAACTTAAGCGACTAAGTGAGCAGAGCTACAATCCGAGACAGGTTATAGGAACTTCCGATCTGCAACTTCCGATTCAGAGCCAGAAACATTGTAAACTCGCAGACCACGGGACTCACTCGAGATCTCATGAGTCATGATGACTCATGTCCTCGATAACTCATGAGTCCTGAAACATTGGAAGCTCGGCTTGCCTACCAGACCATGGGACTCATGAGTTGTCAATCACTCATGAGTTGTCGAGGACTCATGAGTTCTTGCATGAGTCAGTCAATTGCGCAAATCAGCCAGCTACGTTGTCTGAAATATCATCCAATATTCTGCACGTAGCCTAGCTAGGCCTACTGTAGGTTTGGTGTATAAATGTAGTATATTAAAATGCAATTAGGTCAAGCAGATAGTCCACAACATTGCAAGCTTGGCTTGCCTCGCAGATCATGGGACTCATGAGTTGTTGATCACTCATGAGTTGTAGAGGACTCATGAGTTAACGATCACTCATGAGTTCTTGCGTGAGTCAGTCAATCGTGCGAATCAGTGCGAATCTGAAGCAGACGAGTGAGTGAAGTCTCTCCTCGAGTCAGGGTAACGCTAATTCACAACAAAAGCACTACTATAATAGCCTGGAAAAATCCAGACCCAAATCCTGAACGATTAAGGGTCTGGGTTTGAGTAATGTAAATGACTCAACTCGAGGGGTGGCACCAAGCGTGCATTTGAAAATCTCACTGTACGCAATTGGATAACACTACGACCAATCACCAGTGGGTTTTCACTAACCCTATGGCGGAGCTAACTGGTAGATAAAACTCTTGCCGTATCAGGTCGCAAAACAGCAAAAACGTCCTTTTATAAAAAAGGAACGATTCGAGCCCCGTCTTTTGTTCCTCTTTTAGACA
>JACXGM010018524.1:0-18978 GCA_016801145.1 Umbra pygmaea | reverse complement strand
TTGGTGACAAAGCGCAGCCCTGGCGGAGACCAACCCTCACATGAAACGAATCCGACTTACTGCCGAGAACCCGGACACAGCTCTCGCTTTGGTCATACAGAGATTGGATGGCCCTAAGAAGGGACCCCCTCACCCCATACTCCCGCAGCACCTCCCACAGTATCTCCCGGGGGACCCGGTCATACGCCTTCTCCAAATCGAAGTGGCAGGATAGATAAACTGATTTATCTAATCCAAATCCCGGGCAGCGCTATATCAAATTGTGCTGCCTCATAAGGGAGGCCAGGATAAAGTCAGAGAACCCATGGTCAGGCTTGAACCCTTGACCAGTGAGTAGAGTAATTAGCAAATTGATCAAATGTCAAACTATGTAAAGTGGGCACCCACTGAGCAAAATATTTTGAAATATGTTTTTTCAAAGTCAAGTAAAAGTCTTTTCAACCACAAAGACATTTTTTCAATGTCTTTTCAACCTCAATTGCTTAGAGGGCATTTTACCACACTATTGTGTTATCTATACCATTTAAATGAGTTCAGCCTTATAAGCTACATTTAAGTGAGTTAACAAACCAATATTAACAGCGATATTGCACATAAAAATTCCTGGAGATGCTAATTTAAGTTCATTAAACTAGCTATTAAACTAAATACTACTGATACTAATATTGTCACTGAACAGGTGGATTACTGAGCCTTCCTAATGACATATCAGAAAACAGTTTCACATGACAATGTTTTCATAATGACAAAAATAATATCAAAATGATTTTTGTGGAATAAATTGGTCATTTCAGATGAGAGAAGCGTTTTTTCTTGATTAACAAGCATTCTGGCAACCAAAGAATATGTTGAGGAAAAAATGGTTTGATCTGATTATTTGGTGAAAATTTACTAGGCCAAAACCAATTGGATATTATGGTCTTGTTTCTACACAGCACAGGTAGCCTACTGATTATTCCATATAATACAATTGCAAGCAGACAAGTCATGACTTTGCCACAATATTAATCCATTGTCCATGCCTCAAGTGCTTGTAAAAGTTGGCAAATTTTCTGGGTAGTTCACAACATTTGAAGTAGTTAGCAAGAACTGTCTGTGTCCTCTAGATATTTTTTTTGGCGCACTTTCTGAACACCCCTGCTGACAAAACAGACATGCGCAGTTGTAATTCCTCGCAGCGTTTCCGCTTCCTTTATCTCTCCGGTTCTTTTTCAGAGGTCTGTTGTTAATGTTTGTAGTTACACGTGCTGATATTTTCCTATAAAATGTAAAAATTGGCATACACATTTAAATCTAAACTGTTTTGTTTGCGAGTAGTTTTTCCGGTTGATGGTGTTTTACGTGTCCCGCTTGCCTTCTCTGTAAAGAATATAGTTTCCGAGTAAGAACTTTAATGTTAGCAGTGTTGGTTCAATTAGCCTAGCTAGCTAAGCTTCAGCGCGTTCAGCTGAAACCACACAGCATTTGTACACTGCAGAGCCTTTGGTTTGTGTTAAAACATTGCAATGTTTATATCATGCTGCATTTTGTAAGGACTTAAAAACGGAAGCTAGCCCACTTGTCTAATTTATCGCCTTATTCTCTCCCTGTTTCATCCGGTGTACTGAAAACCATCCAGGTTGAAATCCACTGTTGTTGGTACATCATGGGAGCCTACCTGTCGCAACCCAACACAGTGAAGTCCTCTTCCAATGGAGGAAACGACAAACTGAGCTATGGTTTTGCGGCAATGCAGGGCTGGCGTGTGTCCATGGAGGTAATGTATATACTCTTATTGCATGTATGTGTTACTTAATTGGTGTACTTAGTAATTGAGGATTTGTTAGCCAACTGTTTAGCTACCTACTCCCTAACAAGCTGTCTGGCCAACATTGAACTAGAATGTTAAGGATGAGACTTGGTTTAGACTACAGTTAAGTTACCTTAAATGATCTGATGTGATTGAAGTAATTTTAAAACGTTGTTTATTAACCAGCTACAAACAAAGATGGTCAGCTGGCTAACCGGTTCGTTGCACAAGAAGAATAACCTATTCCATATAGAGATTCCAATCAGAATGATACATTTGAGATTTTGTTTGTCAATCTGTAAGTAAACCATTAAGGTTTTGTAATTTGAAATGTAAGCTATGTACATGCTAACAATGGCAGATTTCTATACTGTAATAGAAATATGCGATTGATTCCACGAGTCATTTTGTATTATTTCTCTCTTGCAACAGGATGCTCACAACTGCATTCCAGAATTAGATGGTGAAACGGCTATGTTTGCTGTGTATGATGGACACGGAGGTACTTTGTAACAGATTCTAATCACCAAGACACATTTCATATTACTATTCTAGGAGGTTAAAGAAACAGCTACCTTGTTGGTTGCTGTGACTACTATAAGTTACATCATGTACTTTTAGGGTTTAAATGTCCTTACACTGGTTTTGTCGTGGAATGTGTTATCACATAATGTGCTACATAACCAGCCTACACCAGGGTTTCCCAAAATGTTTTTGTTTCTTCATTTTTGTATTAATGAACTTGTAAAATGACTGGGGACACCCAAGGATAAGTTAGGAAAACACTGACTTACACCACTACACACACACACACACACACCATTAGTTTCTATGACACATCTCTGACATTTTAGTCATTTCTACCTTGCTGTGTGGACAGTCATACGTTCTGAAACAGATTTGAATGAACATCTGATCAAATCATTAAGGCCTGCAGTGTAAATGGAGGTTCTTAGTTTTGCTAACAGATCCTATTCAGTGGAAGTAATGTTTTAAATTGATGTATTTCTCAGGTGAAGAGGTGGCTTTGTATTGTTCAAAGTATCTACCTGATATCATTAAGGAACAGAAGGCCTACAAAGATGGCAAACTACAAAAGGTTAGTAGAAGAATGCATTTGATGGTTTACACAGCGCCTTGGTATCAAAGTGCACTTTCAGGACGCTAGAAAGCTCTGTGTGCTTGTGTGCACAGTGTGTGTGAATTGCTTGTAGCTCAGTTAGCCAGCTATGTATTAAAATGTGCAGCTGTTAATTTCTCTAACATAGGGCATTACTTTTTCCCCCAGTAACAAGTGTTTGTATAATTTAAGCTACAACATGTTGTTTTCTATAACATTTACTTTTAGATTAACAAAATGAAAATTGTACTAAAACCTTTTCAGAGGTAGCCATCTACAGCAGTTAATGGCTTTTTACTTTGGGATTTTTATGGAATGCAGTGTCATATAGTACAAAGCTGTTGTTATTAAATTCAAAATGATTGTATTGTTTGAACACTTTGTAAATGCCAATTGGGTTAGCCACGCCTAATGAAGATGTGCAACCCTATGTTTGAGCAATCTACAGCCTCACCAGATAAAGCGGATTAGCTACTAGCAATATGCCTTCTTCTGTATGCTTACATCAACATTTTAATAATTGGGCAGACTCTCTTCTCTACATAGACTTTCAAAACTAAGTGGAGCATAACAGCAGGTGCCCAACTCATCCAGACAAGTGCCTGAGATGAGCCCTGACCACCAACTCTCTGTGTGCTAGCAACAACAAGCAGGGGGCATAAAGACAAAAACGATATGTTTAGAATAGATAACTGATTGTGAATGCAATTTGATTTGTTGTTAATGAATTGGTAGTAATATACAGAACCTACCTGTGGTCAACATGGTGTCAGATGGCTCAGTGTTAATGGAGTCGGACTTGTAGTCAGAAGGTTGCTGGTTTGATTCCGATGTGGGCCAAATGTCCTTGAGCAAGACACTTCATAGAGTTGCTCCAGGGGATGTCTATTTACTAAACAGTAAGTCACACTGAATAAGCATGTCTGCTAAATGACTAACATGTAAATGTGTAGGCTGTAAACCTGCTGCTGTTTGTCTAGCAGTTTTATTCATGCTAATACAGCATGGTCCATTAATATCACATTTGTATATTTAATCACGCATAAGTTATTTGAAGGCCACTTAAACAAGTCTGTCACCAATAATTATAATAATAATCTTTAGTTTTTGCAGGTAAACAGCATGCTCTGGGAATTATCTGAAAAATATAACTGGAAAAGTGTTCATTCCACTGAATGAATAGAAATGTTTTGAGCTGGACTTCCTCAGATTCTGCACCTAAATTCAACACACACCTGGTCTCGGGGTCATTAAATAAAAACCTGGAGACCCTGCGGCTCTCCAGGAACCAGCCACAGCTATCTGCATCAATGTGACCTAGATTCAGATCTCTGGACACCACTGACAAAAGCCAGGAGTTTCATATGGACGGTGCAATTTGGCCTGGGACCGTGCTAGTGTGCCTCATTTACATTATAAATTATAAGATTATCATTGTTGAAGTAGACAAGTTGTCTAATTATGTGAACCCTCATTTTGTATACTAAACATTGTATACAGTTCTATAAAGAGGCATCAAAATGATCAGCGTTCGGCAGGTGGGATGTTTTGTCCCCCAAAAATGTGAACTAGAATCACTGTTCACAAGTACAGTTTTTTTTTTAACACACACATACGTCTCATATATATATATATATATATATATATAAAGCTTAGAATCCCACAAAATTAGCTAATGTCTCGGTTTTACAATAGCTCTGACAACAATACCTTACATTATTACGTGCCATGTTATGTAACTTGTATACATATGCGCCTCAAATAAAATAGTGTCTCCGTATACGTCATATTCGTCTACTTTAAGAAACAGATGTTACGAGATACCAAGATCTTCAATGTTAAATATGGAATGCCAGAGAGATATGAACGGACAGGTTGGAGGGTCTGTGTCAAGACCCTGATGATGTGTCATCATGGTGTATTTTATGTGAAAATATATGTTTACAAGTAACTCTAGCTCATTGGCTGTTCACTCTATCATTCTAGAATTTTAGACCTATGTTGTCATCCCCTGGGGACATGGAGAGTCTTCAGCCTAAAACTCCAGTGTATGGCTTTGTAGTTTAAAAGAGAATGTAGAGAAATAAAAACAAAATAATTGTGCATCTTGTGCAATATTCACTGTGTACGTTTATTATAATTTCAAAGTCTATCCTTTAAAAAAATCAACCATATGTATCTCCTTGCTTCAGGTCCAGTGTAACAAGAGGTTAACATTGGGTATGTTTTTTTAAGGTGGAATTTGACAATCGGGCGATTTTTAAGAGGTTAAGCAAGGATAATTATGCCTCTTTCCCAAATGTTTGGAGACAATTAAACAGGCCTGATCAATAGGCTAATTTTATAGCGCACTTTGTCAAATTCAGTTTCCACCAATATTGGTTTAACTAGATCTTCCTTCAATCAGTGGTCTAAACTGTTCTCGATAGCAGCATACATTTAGCCACAAAGGAATTCATGCTTATGCTTTTCAGGCATTGGAGGACGCCTTCCTGGCCATTGACAGTAGGATGACATCAGAGGAAGTGATCAAAGAGCTTGTTCACATAGCTGGCCGCACGCAAGAGGAAGCGCCCAATGAGAAAGTGGCTGAAGAAGACGATTGTGAGTCAACTTCGTCAGCTTTCAAAGTTTTAATGTTAGTTCCTGATCCATGAAGTGATATTCAAATACATAATGTGTTCCTTTCCTTTTATTAGTGGACAACGAGGAGGCAGCACTTTTGCACGAAGAGGCCACCATGACAATTGAGGAGCTGCTGGTTCGCTACGGACAAAACCTCAATGCACTGAAAAGCAAAAAGCTCTGCCCAGATGGCAGTAAAGAGCCTGAGGAAGAAAAAACACCTTCCCATTGTGAGAAGGGCATCAACGGGGAAGTGGACAGTGATATGGACAGCATTGGCAAGTCCAAGAACGAAGGGGCCGGAGCGGTTGAAGGTGCGGCGGCTGGCGGGGCTGCTGGTGGGGCTGCTGGCGGTGCAGGGTTCTCCAAGCTGCGGGCCTGCCGGAGAGCGGGGGCTGATGGCTCTGCGGTGGCAGGAGCAGCAGGGTCCACTGAAGGAGAGAAGGAGGCCGGGCCGTCTTGCTCTTCCTTAGCTGCTCCGGTTCCGGGAGACACCAGTTCCAAATTCTTTGAGGACAGCGATGAGTCAGGAGAAGAGGAGGAGGGCAGCGAGGAGGTGAGTGGGGGAGGGGCTATACTACAGAAGATTTGCTCCTGTTGGTGTAACTCTGGCATCAACACGGGCTGAGATATTAGATTAGATGTGTAAGCTTCAGTCCCAATAACAAGACTGCATATCTGCCACCCTCCAGGAACATACTTATGTCCGGTTGTCTTAAAGTTTTGATCCTTTTGTATGATAACGAACAGTTTTTTTTGTTAATAGTCGTCATTAATGTTGCAAACTGCTGTGTGCATTGTTGTAATTGTTTCTACAGGAGTGCAGTGAAGAAGATGAAGATGAGAGCAGTGATAATGAGGATGAAGAAGACACTGAAGAGGGTGAGGACTCAGATGAGGAAGAGGATGTGTGCTTACCTGGGATGGATGGGAAAGAAGAGGTAAACATTCTTAGTTTGGTTCGTGCAATTACTGACAACCAAGAGCCGTTTTGTCAAGTCAATACTCAGGGATTGGGGGGGTCAGGTGGCTCAGCGGTTAAGGGAGTCTGACTTGTAGTCGGAAGGTTGCCGGTTCATTTCCCAGCTGTGCCAAATGTCGTTCTGTCCTTGGGCAAGGCACTTTATCCAGGGAGGATGTCCGTGCACTTACTGTAAGTCGCTCTGGATAAGAGCGTATGCTAAATGTAAATCTACCAAGCTGTGTACCAGGCTCCTGTCTTTACCCCCAGCCTGGCTCAGACAGCGGCACTACAGCGGTGGTGGCTCTAATCAGAGGGAAACAGCTGATCGTGGCAAATGCCGGGGATTCGCGCTGTGTGGTGTCTGAAAAGGGCAAGGCTGTAGATATGTCCTACGATCACAAGCCAGAGGATGAGCTGGAGCTGGCCAGGATAAAGAACGCAGGAGGAAAGGTCACCATGGACGGCCGTGTAAATGGAGGACTTAACCTCTCCAGAGCCATTGGTAAATGGATCCTCCTCATAGCCTCTGCATTAGAGCTCGGGAATATAAATATACTACATTTAACATGCACAGATGTTCTGTTATCCTTTACATGATCACTTCTAGTTTGATGGTTGTAACTATTATATTACCATTAACAATCTCAGATTAGTACATATATTTATTTTAAACCTCAGACTTTTGAAAGGATATAGTCAAGCACACCATTTAATAGCCTTTGTTTTCAGGTGATCACTTCTACAAACGGAATAAGACCCTTGGCCCAGAGGAGCAGATGATCTCCTCAATGCCTGACGTGAAAGTGCTTACCCTAAACCCAGAGCACGACTTCATGGTCATCGCATGCGATGGAATCTGGTACAGCTCGTTTGACAATACAACTTTAAATGCATTAAATTTTTTTTGGGCCATACTTCAATGTGTGAAACAGATTTATGGTTGAGTTCTTTGGTATGATCCCTTTCTATTATCTTCCACAGGAATGTTATGAGTAGCCAGGAGGTGGTGGACTTCATTAGTCAGAGAATAAAGCCTAATGACAGCGGGGCTGTCCGGAGTCTGTCCTCCATTGTTGAAGAGGTAAGATTTTAGTGTTTTACTAATAAATAGGAAAACCTCAGTTAATATACATATGATCCATCAGTCCTGAGCATCCACGGGTATCTTGAATTCTGATCTCTAATGCCCGTAGCTGCTTGACCATTGCCTGGCACCGGATACGACTGGAGATGGCACAGGCTGTGATAACATGACGTGCATCATCATCACGTTTGGCGCCCAACCTGGCAGAGGGGACGACGGTTCCAAGAAAAGGAAGCCTGAGGAGATTGTCTCAGAAAAGAACGGGACTGACAGCAAAAAGGCTAAAAGCGAATAGACCTGCAAACAAGTACAAGAGCTCCAGTTCCTTTGAAATCAGAACTTTTCCATCTTTGAAAACTCTTTTTAAAGGCAGTGGTCTTTGGGATATGAATTCTAGTTTACCGGTAATGTCCCAAGACAGAAGAGAAAGTATACATGTAAAACAGCCATTTTTTTCCATTTTGTAATTATTGATTTTGCTTAACTCCCCTTTTGAAACATGCCCTGTGAATCCTAGTGTACTGTTTTGTAATCCATGCCCTTGTTTATGTATATAGTTTTCAATACTTGATTGAAGAAATGCATTTTCTTTGTAATTGTGGATTAATGTGACAATTGGTGCATACTATTTTGACACCAGTATGTAATTACATACAAATACATTTATATAAAATGTTACGAGTGACATCTTGTCTATTTATTTTACATGGAGAAACCCCAGTGGAGGACAATTACACTGAAAGCCCTTGAAGGTTTGGGTTGTTTTCAAAATAGAAAGTTTTCACTTCAAAACAAAGTATATATTTTACATTCCCTGCAATTTTCTGAAAAATCTCCCCACTCACTTGTAAAGGCCATTGTGTTATATCAATATCTCACAAGTTAAAGGTAACAACAAAGCCTTATTTCACATGCAATTATGGTCAAAGGATAGCTAATTCTTTTGGTAGTGCATTTGGATAAATCTATTCAAGGGACAAACTATTTAGTAACTCCAGGTATTCATGTTTTCTGCAAGAATATTGATGTCCAGATAGTTCAAAAAGGGTGGATTAAACATTTTCGTACATTTTATTTTGTTACACAATATCTGTTTGAGTAGCACAGGATTTATTTCCCCATTTAAAACAATAAAGCCGTTGAACGCCTGTGTTTTTGTGCTTGAATCAAAATGTTATACAAGGTACTTCCACCATTACTGAATTTTTCAAATTTAATATATTTCAAAAAATGCTATAAAATCTTATTATAATTTGCATCATACTAATAGGTATGTATTTACTAGAAGCCAGATAACTATTTGCCTGTGTCTGCTACCTATGAAAAAGCTTACGGTATAAACAGATGTAACGTTGTGCCTAGCTTTATTAGGAAGCCAGTGTACAGACTTGAAGCCCTGGGATTGGGGACTGTTTTTGCATTCGCTGAGTCTTACATCCTAATTCAAATAATGTTTGTGCGACTTTCGTCTGAGTAGTTTGCAGAACTGTGTGGCGCCGGGATACATATGGCAAGCTGATATTTTCCCCGTTACGTTTCAGCCCCTAAGGCATTGAGTCCGAATATCTAACAAATTAAATCGAAAAGGTAGTTCGCAATGTATAAATACTGGACAATGACTGGTGTAATTCCCACAGGGACATGTTTGTGGATGGCAGATGTGCACCCTGAGTTTAAGGCCTGGCACTTTCACATTGTAAATCCATTCCACTCAACGTTCAATACACAAGAACAATCTATTTCATACTTTACCTTATCTTACGTCATTTAGATAATATTGTATTTGGTCCATTCATTTTGATTCCTAAATAAAGAGCAATGCACTTTCTATGTGCTGTTCTACATGAAACCATCTGAATATATTTGGTCAATTGAGCTAAATAACTATGTCCCGAGTATGAAGAATTACAAGAATATTTATTTAAAGGATAATCGTCATGTATTTTGTCCCCTCAAATGAATGACTGTTTAAGGCTTTGTTGGGCCAGCAACTAAACATCTCAACTGTTTATGAAAAATGATTTTCCTGTGAGCAAAGCAGCTTTTTTCTTCAGAAATGAAGGACCACGTCTCAGTCCCCAGATGTTATGCTGCAATAGTTTATGTGCCGGGGGACTAGGGTAATTCTGTCCTTTCTCAGTCCCCACTTACATTGCATTGGTATATGTCTCTCATTCTCAACTCTGGACCTCGAAGCCAGTTCCACTCATTGCAACCCTCTAATCTGGGACTTATTTATACCTGGGACACCAGGTGAGTCCAATTAATGTTGAGGTAGAACAGAAAACCAGCACGCCCTGGACCCTGTAGTTTTAGAGTTGAATACCCCTGGTTTATGTGATGGGGGATGAGAGACAGTGTAGATGTTTATTTTGGGGTCAGAGTTGTTGGTCCTAGGAGGACCCAAACCTTTGGAACATGCTTCAGGACCACGTGGCCTGATGACTCCTTCCTGCCTCTGTCCTGGGTCTACCTCACTGTGCAGGTGCACACAACACTGCTGTTGGTGAACACGTTTTATCCCGGGAGACTAGCTGTACCTCTCCAGAGTGCATCGTTGTCTCTACCCAGGTCCACTGAATTGCGTTCATGCAACACAAAGTCTTTGGTCACAGTTCACCCATTCCCATCTCCGCTAATTGAACACTAGGTGCAGAAAGATGCAGAACTGGCTTTCTCATTCACTGTTGATTTTCTTGTAGGGAGACATGAATATGGGAGTAAAAGAGTGGTGTAACCCCTTACCATTGATCTCTAATTTCACCAACATGTAACAGCAGTTCTTATGTACTGTAATTACAAATGTGTAGTAACACACTGTTAGGCAGGATTCACTGACAAACGGTGTTTAAAAAAAAGTAGCATCACTATTCACAGCATGAATGGAGGATTACTCTTTTGTTTCTCCATAGAAATTACCTGTGAAACACTCCGAACATCTCGCTGGAAGTCAAACGCTGTAATGTACTGTTACCTTTTCACAAAAGAGTGACTTACAGCTCTCAAAAATCTCTGTTGTAAATCCAGTCCTTGTTGATGTTTCTGGATCAAAAAAGGGATTATGTAGTAATGACGATGATACACATATCAATTTAGTTGTTTATTTTTTAGAGGGAAGGGGAGGCTAAGAACCCAGTTTCTTGAAATCCTACAAACGCTGCTTGGCTCTAGCGTTAATAGTCAAAACAGGCTGTCTTTTTAAATGCAGCAGGTGGTAAGCCAATTATTTCCCCACTATGGCCACTTAAACTTCAATATTTTACAGGTGTGTTCAGTTCTCTTTTCTATTTTCATGAGTCAAGGTGACCTAGTAATTATAGCATCTGACTGGTTTGAATCTCAAACAGCCAAGAGAATCCTTGATTGTTCTGTCTGTGAGCAAGGAAGTTAACCCATAAATTTCCCAGGTTTTTTTTATGTAAATTAAAATTGGTTCTTTGTCAATGTGTCTGGTTAAATAATAGTTAAAAACAAATAATGTCTTTGTAGTCCTACAGAAACTCATCTTTCCTACCACTGACATGTGACAGGTACAGTAATCTAACGACCAGAGCATCTTCTCATCTTCAACCTTTCCTTCCCAGTGATGTGGCCCTTAGTAACCATCATGCGCCCCATAATTTCTTTATTTTTTCCCCATTTATTCTCCCTTCCCAGTTGGTCTACTCCAAATCCCACTGACCCAGCCTTGTCAGCAGCACCGTGCCTCCCTGGCCAGATGCTGGATAGCGTTAAATGTGTAAAACATAAATCCCTTTACAGTTGTAATAATTTTGCAGATGCTCTTATCCAGAACGACTTACAGTGAATACAGGGGCATCCTCCTGAAGCAACTTAGGGTAAAGTGCCTTGTTCAAGGACACAATGAAATTTGGCAGTTAAGAATTGAACCGGCAATGTTTGTAGTTTAATTGCAATGATAAGTGATTTATGCCAATATACATCTTGGTTCAGTTTCGCAGTGTATTCGGCTTTGAACCTTTTGAAATGTGGAGAGGACAACAAGATCATTGTTGAGCTGTTGGTACAATACATGATTAGATGCTTACACTCTAACCTTTTTCAGGTATTTAATGTCTCGAGTTGGACTACAAGCACATACATATTTAACTGTTGTCAATTCATTCTATTCTGAATACATTTTTAAGTATGTTCATATTCAGAACGTATCATCTACATTTGTGAGACTGTTTACAAAAACAACTATTTTTTCAGTTTCACAAATCATTTGCACATTGCCGTTTATAACTACAAATCTGTTAAGCACATGCAAATCATTATGTCAGCAATCTAATGTCATAATATCATACACAATTTTTATTGGTGGGTTTATAGTCAGCAGACCCCAAAAATTAGACAGTATAGGTACAAATTACAAACAGGCACTGATATAATAATTACAACAGCACTGAGACAGCATTGGCAACAAATAACTGTATTGCACATGAACTATGAAGGACCAAGTCTGACAAAATAAGAAATAAATATATAAATAAATGCTCAAAAAATAAATAAGCATACAATTAATTGCACAATAAATACAGTAAATAAATAAATCTAGGCAGTAATTAAATTATACAATGAGACATTAATTTATATATCTCTTTTATTTAGGTTCTTTATTTATTCACCTTTGTAATAATTACCTTATTTTATTTATTGTCCATTATAATTTTCAACTTTATTTATTTATTACTTTTTTTAAATATATGCATTTATGTGTATATTATAATATTTTTGTCTGTTTTATTATTCCTTTGTATTTTTTACCCTATTTATTTCTTCAACGCTATTTATTTCTACCTGTCATATTTACATTTCTGTATGCATTTCTGCCTCATTATGCAAATGAGAAGGGGCTGTGTCTTAGGGGGAAAACGTCTGCCCATTGGTTGGTTAGCAGTATACTGCAACGTTCGAAACTACAGCATCTCTTTCTGAGATGACACAGTGTTCTGGGTTAACAGCTACTTTTAGAGCAAACATTTCACATTTGGTGATATTTAAGCACAATCCTGAGACCTCTGAAAATCGCTTAACCATATCCAATGCCAATTTTGCCTGTGACACATTCTTTAAGAAGAGTGTTGTGTCATCCGCCAATTGAGAGATCTTTATCTCTCTCGTTTGAATGGAGATACCTTCAAATTTACTCTGAGAGACTAATGTTGAATCGCCTGGAATCTCTAGACGCAAGTCGCTATCAGTGGGTGGTGGGGATTAACACAGCAGGTAGCGAGATAGTGATCGGACGTAAAGTAGTCGCTAACCCTAAAATCGCCAGAAGTTGCCGCAGTAAAGAACATAAAAGTTGCGACACTAACAAGAATAGAAGTTGTGAAATTGGACATCCTTGCCGAATACCTTTGTGGATATTGAACCTTGAAGATGTTCCATGAGATAGTCTAATGCAGCTATTTCCCCCATTATACAAGGTTCTAATAGCATCTATAAAAAAAGACCAAATCCAAAATGTTCTAGACAGTCAAGAATAAAATGGTGACTTACAGTATCAAAAGCTTTTCGAAAGTCTAGAAACAAAATAACAGGGTCATCAATTAACAGGTCATTATAGTCAATTAAGTCTAAAACCAACCTTAAGTTATTGGATATGTGACCCTCCTTCATGAATCCTGACTGACATTAATCGATTATAGTACTTAGACCTGACTTCAATCTTTTGGCAAAAATTGAGGCCATAATTTTGTAATCATTATTGAGTAGAGTGACTGGGCGCCAACTACATCATTGTGTTCGTGCTGCAGAAGCTACTAAGCTTCCTAACTTTATTACAGCAAAATCTATTGCTTCTATGCAACTGTGGTGAGCAACAAGCGATAATGGACAACACCATACATCTTGCTCTTGAAGTTCTTGCGTTCGCCATCTTCATCTTCTTCTTCTTGGTTCGTATACAGCGCGCAAGGTTATGCGCATGCTCAAAGTCTTCTTCTCCGTGTATAGTGTATCTCTTGTGGCAGAATTACAGCGCTCCATACTGGTCTGGCAAATATACTACACCGTTTTCAGTCGGTTTCAGTGGTTTTGTGTGTACGCAGATATTTCTTGAGACAACGCAGTGTTTACAGAATTTGTTTTTAGAACGAGGAAAAAAAATCGGATAGGGAACGCACCGGCTTCGTTTGGACGTGGCCTAAGAGTGATCAAATCAGTCAGACGTGGCGCCGTGTTTGTTTGTTTAATGTTTACGTTTTGAATGTTGTGTTATTTTTTATTTTATCACCCTTTTCCATTTTTACATCCCGTCCAGTAGGTGTCAGCAAAACACTGGTGTTGGTAAAAAAAACAAGAAAAATACTTTTCAAAGAAGAAGTAGGAGTACAATTTAAAAAAAGACGATACTGCTAGCAAAAACAGATTTTTTTCGTCGAGGTGAATCAATACCTCGATATATTATTATTCGTTAATATATGTATTTGTTTTTAAATCAATGCAGTAGACAAATGTAGTCTGCTGACTAAAAACACTTTATTGCCAAATTACACAGTTTTCAAATAACTTAGAGATCTCGTTGTAAAAAACAAAGAAGAAGTCTGGAGGTATGGTGCATCTTCCTAGGATATGCTTTACATTTTACTTGTTTCTCCAGACCAACTGTCTGAAAATGTAACACTTACCCAGGCAGACACAGTAGGTAGCTCTATGTGCAATGCTCCAGCTAAACACGAACTTTAATACAGTAGCTAGCTCTATAGTCAGTACTCCAGCTAGTGTGTACAGTACTGCATCTAACTAGTTTACCTTGTTCATTTTGCAAACGCAGCAGCAGCAAAATACCAGTGTCTCCTCAGTTGTACTGGAGGATGTTGATAATTGTGTGTGTACGTGCATTTTTGTTATGACCCACCGGCACACGTTATTATACCTGATTCAATCAACATTGTTCAACCAACTGGTTTAGTTAGATGTAGTAATGCTGGATTAGAGCAAAACCATGTACACTCACGTGTATAAGCAAAATAATGAGACAATTGTTACGTTTGTTAGCAACTGTATGTTTGTATTGCAGGCACAATGCAGTCCTCCAGGAGATGGTTTACAAATGACCTGGTAACACAGACGCTGTCCCAGGCCCTACAAGGCACAGGAGAACAGCCAGACCAGGAACCAGACACAGATGTGCTGTTCGGCAACCTGCGTGGAAGTGTGGTGGGGCTCCGGTATTACACAGGGGTGGTAAGCAGCTAGTTAAATACCAATAGACCAGTAAAGCTCTTGGTCAAATCCAAGAAGTTAAAGTTGGTATTGGAGATTGTCTGATTAAGAAATACATTTGTATATAAGCTAACTAGTTAATATAATATCATTACTGTCCTTAACCTTTGTAGCTTATATTTATTTGTGAAGGTGAACAAAGGGGAGATGGTGTCACTGGTCCGTGAACCAAGGAACCCATATGACTCTAATGCGGTTATGGTGGCTAACGTCTCCGGCAGCCAAGTGGGCCACATCAAACGAGAGTTAGCTACTGTGTTGGCTAGCGTCATGGATAACAAGCTGGCCAGAGTGGAAGGGTGAGTGTGTACGTCCACTGACAGGGACTGTCTGTTGTTCAGTATTTAAGGGTAACACTTAAAATGCAGCCATTCTTCTGTGTTTAGTGTTGTGCCGTACGGGGTGACCAACACATTCACTATGCCCGTGGTTCTATCTTTCTTTGGGACCGAGGCAAACAGAGATGCAGTGGTGAGGCAACTTGCTGCATATGGCTTGAAAATGCAGACTGGACCAACAGGTACACACACACTTTTATTTTACTACACTTGAGGACATTTTGGGACCAAGGAAATTCCATTCCAAATCCTATTATCTTGAATCCCTAATCTTAAACTTAAACTCCCAAAATCTAAACTGAAACTTTGAATTATGAACCAAGCATCAGAATGGGGAAGGAAGGTGATGTAAGTGACTTTGAACATGGCATGTTTGTTCGTGCCAGACTGGCTTGTATAAGTATTTCATAAAGTGCTGATCTACTGGGATTTTCCCATGCAACCATATCTAGGGTTTACAGAGAATGGTCAGAAAGAGAAAATATTGAGTGTGCGGATAATGCCTTATTGGCAGAGGTCAGAAGATAATGTCCAGAATGAGTCGAGCTGATAGAAAGGCAACAGTAACTGAAATAACCACTTGTTACAACCAAGGTATGCAGAAGAGCATCTCTTAATGCACAACTCATCAAACCGTGAAGCAAATGAGCTACAGCGGCAGAAGACCACACCGGGTGCTACTCCTGTCAACTAAGTAAAGGAATCCGAGGCTAAAAAATTGGCGATAGAAGTAGTGCTGGGCGTTAAGGCCAAAAAAATGATATGTAGATTAGTGATAGACTGATTTTATTGTCCGGCCGTTACAGGCGTCCAAAAAGACAGCTCTGTGTTACTGGAGATGCTGCAGTTCATGTGCAGACCATGCACTGCCCCATGTTCTACCTCACCTGTTTTTACTGTATGTTAATATAGTTTTTTTAAATTCAATAAATGTTCCTTTTTTAAATTGAGACTTGTAACATTTGGGCTCAGCCCTAAATAGAAGATTGGAAAACCGTTGCGTGGTCTGATGAGTATTAATTTCTGCTGTGAAATTCAGATGGTAGGGTCAGAATTTGGCGTTAACAACATGAAAGCATTGCTCCGTCCTTCCTTGTATGAATGGCTGATGGTGGTTGTGTAGTGGTGTGGAGGATATTTTCTTGGCACACTTTGGGCCCCGTAGTGCCAATTGAGCATTGTTTAAATGCCACAGCCTACCTGAGTATTGTTGCTGACCATTTCCATCCCTTTATGACCACAGTGAACCCATCTTCTAATTGCTACTTCAGCAGTATGTACGCCATGTCACAAAGCTCACATAATCTCAAATTGTTTTTTGAACATGACAATGAGGTACCTAAAGGAACACTCATTGAAAAACATTGTGCCGATCATGTTTCTGACATAACAGTCACAAAAAACTCGGCTCATTCAGTAATTCCCAACTCGGCCACTGTAAGGTTTCCCAAAACCTTTGGTGACGTCACTGCAACATATTAGAAAATACATCTACCTTCAGGGGATGCTTTTGGTTGACTCCCTGATATTTATTTGTCCCATTTTATTATCCTATTAATTCAATCCAAAGGTCAACTTGGATTTAAATTAACATTTTGTATTTTTTAAATGTGTTGTAGTGACGTCACTAAAGGTTTTCAGAAATTTTCAGAGTTGGAAATTACCAAACGCGCTATTTCTGGTAGCTTACTGTACTTAAAGGTGCAATATGTAATATATGTACTGTAATAAATCAAAAAATGACACCAATGCCTCAATAGATATTAAGGAAACATGTTAAGCTGAAATACTACCTTTTCTGACAACAATGCTAATGTCAGTATTTTTACTTTTTTAATTTTAAGTTCCGTGATGGAATTTATGTTTGCCAGGCTTACCTGTAAAAACGCAAACCCAGCGCACTACAGCCATGGAAGCAGCAAACAAAGAAATGAGATCAACAGAGATAGATATGGTTCACATGTGCAATAAACAACACACTTTGTAAGAAAAAATTGTGGTAGAGAATTGTGTTATCAATTCTAAGTAAAAAAATTGCGGTTCATATTTTTCCCTGAATTGTGCAGGCCTGATGCTGCTGACAAAACTGCGTGATGCAATATGGACCAAAATCTCTGAGGAATGTTTCCAGTACCTATTTGAATCAATGCTATTAGGAGTTAAGGCAGTTCTTCAAGGCAAACCTGGTACAAACATGTTGTAGCTAAAGTGGCCAGTGAGTGTACAACCGTACATGTCTGAGCACAGAATAAAATATACAAGAAATGTTCTGGAAGCTCACCAAGCTGTATTAGTAGACTCTGCCAATGATGATCCTGTTAAAAAAAGTTCAAATATGGATTGGTGGTGCCTTTCTGGTAAATGTCCATCTATGCCAATTGAGGAAGAATGTGTTTGCTGCAATTAATGGAATCATGGATAAGCTTTACTCAGAAGGGTTAATGACTGATGACCACTGACCACTGCTACTTTATGAATAATAACTATTATAACAATTCTGAAGGTTGATAACTGATTTTAGGGGTGAGCCTACTGCAGTAGGTATATCTGCCTCAGATAGAACAGGGGTGAAAAATAGGTGTTTTCATCCATCTCCTTGCACATTGTGTGATGAATGTGACCTAATACGAATACTTACTAGTGACCGAATTCTGTTGAATCTGAAGCTACTGGAGCTAGCTGGGTATATATAGCTGTCTTCCATCATGTACAGTGAGAACCATGATTCATTGGATGGTGACTTTTTGTTTTGGTTATTTTGGTTCTGTATTCTCAGACTTTTGAGTTCGAAAGGCTACAATGACCAATAGGTTGAGGTGCGGATTGTCAGCTTTAATTTGAGGGTATATTCATACATAACATATGAACCCTTTAGAAATCATAGAACCTTTTGTACATAGTCTACCCCCCCCTTCGGGCACACAAATAAATTGGACAGTTCAACACAATGTAGAATAAAGTAATAATTGTTAATATTTGGTCACATATCCTTTGCTTGCAATGACTACTTGGTGATATCCTGCCAGGCCTGTACTGAAGTCATGATACCTTTCATTTGTTAATGGAGTAATGCGTAACCCACCCTGTGTGTTTCAGTTGTTAAAGGGGTAATGCGTGTCTCAGGACATCATGCGCCACCTAGGAAGACTGTCGCCCTGACCGCTGAAGAGGTAATATGAAAACATTATTTCTGAAATTGCATCTCTTTCCCAAATTTAGGGCAATTTCGACCGTGGCCCTAAAATTCTGGTACACACAAAACCAATTTCGACCGTGGCCCTAAATCTGTAGTCATTATGGTTTTGGTATAATTTCCCTCAATTGTACTAAACATCAACAAGGCGACTTACAGCAGTGATGTAATAGCACTGATTAATATACTGCACATTGATTCAAGGGAGCCTAAAACATCCAAACGTTGAAATACATTTCAGTTTGAGATGGGGGCAAAATGCAAGGTAGATAAAAGTGAGTGTCTAAACTGTAAAAAACGAATCAAACCAAGCCACACAGATGACTTTAGGGGCCTCCGCATGGTGCAGTTGTTTAAGTTGCTGCCTCGCATCACAACTGAATCACGGTGGGCAGGGTTCATATCCTGGTATCGGCATTCTGGCTTTGTCCATGTCTACAGTGCATATGAGAATGTCTTGAAAGTGAAAGATGCAGATCCACATACAGTTTATACACACACACACACACACACACACACACACACACACACACACACACACACACACACACACACACACACACACACACACACACACACACACACACACACACACACACACACACACACACACACACACACACACACAC
>JACXGM010018523.1:0-13287 GCA_016801145.1 Umbra pygmaea | reverse complement strand
CAACCATAAGGCTTCTCTCCTGTGTGTATTCTCTGGTGTTTAACCAGGTGTCCTGACTCAGCAAATCTCTTTCCACACTGATCACAGCCATAAGGCTTCTCTCCAATGTGTATTCTCTGATGTCTAACCAGGTGTCCTGATGTACCAAATCTCTTTCCACACTGATCACAACAATAAGGCTTCTCTCCTGTGTGTATTCTCTGATGTGTAGCCAGGTATCCTGAGTGAGTAAATCTCTTTCCACACTGATCACAACCATAGGGTTTCTCTCCAGTGTGTATTCTCTTATGTTCAACCAGGTGTCCTGATTGAGCAAATCTCTTTCCACACTGATCACAACCATAAGGCTTCTCCCCAGTGTGTATTCTCTGATGTCTAACCAGGTTTCCTGACTCAGCAAATCTCTTTCCACACTGATCACAACCATAAGGCTTCTCTCCTGTGTGTATTCTCTGATGTGCAACCAGGTGTCCCAACTCAGCAAATCTCTTTCCACACTGATCACAACCATAAGGCTTCTCTCCTGTGTGTATTTTCTGATGTGCACCTAGTTGTCCTGATCGAGCGAATCTCTTTCCACACTGATCACAGCCATAAGGTTTCTCTCCTGTGGGTCTGTGCTGGTGTTTCTTGAAGTGTTGAGTTTTGTAGATACTCTTTTCATTGTAAAGATGTTGGTCAGCATCTCCAGATAAGCCCCTCTCACTGTGAAGTTGCCAGTTTGGACTGTCCACTGTAAAACAAAGACAAACAGAGATGGTTCTGACTTCGTGAACCAATGTATTTTGTATTGGGAAAATGTAATTATATATGTCATTAATACAGTATTCAGAGTAAATGAGTACACCCCCTTTGAATTATATATTTTTTTATCTATTTCTCAGTGAACACCAAAAATATTAGCTGACATTTGACATAAAACTTTGGTCACCAAAATCATTAGGATAAGAAAATAAATTTCTTGCAAATAAGATGTTGTAGTGCTGGGCGGTATTATCGGATCAAATAAGGGCCAATAATATTTTGAGGATGCGAAGTGATGTTTGCATGTGTAAAAAAGTTTTGCATCTGGGGAAATGTTTTGTGAATGTGTAAAAAAGTTTTGCATCTCTAGAAATATTTTGTGAATGTGTAAAAAAGTTTAGCATCTGTAGAAATATTTTGTGAATGTGTAAAAAAGTTTTGCATCTGTAGAAATATTTTGTGAATGTCTGCAAATGTTTTGTGCAACACTGGAGTCACAAAACCCAAGTTACGAGTTGCGAAATTTTTACTGTGTATTATTCCTGTGTTCAGGGACACAAAATACATGATACAATACTGCCACCTTAAAAACAGCCCATGTCCTGCTCAATAGTGTTAAATATCAATACAAATGAGAAAAATGCCTTGCAGATGTGCTATAATAAATTGTTCTAATAGTGGTAAAGGGTTGTCCTATTTCTCATTTCCCAAGGATGAAAAAATGTAACACTTTCACTCACTAATCTTCTGTAGCTGGATTCGCCCGTGTATTGGCGAAGTACATAGCTGATAGCCAGCTGATAGCCAGCTGATAGCCAGCTGATAGCCAGCTGATAGCCAGCTGATAGCCAGCTGATAGCCAGCTGATAGCCAGCTGATAGCCAGCTGATAGCCAGCTGATAGCCAGCTGATAGCCAGCTGATAGCCAGCTGATAGCCAGCTGATAGCAGCTGTCACCGAGCCTACCTGACCCCAATGACCATTAAAACTGTGTCTGTATGTAAAGAAATATGTGAATATTGCGGCGTGGTCTTTAAAACATTAGCAAACCAAAACTCTTTCTAGAACGTGTATTGACAGGGGGAAGCCAGAGCCTGTTTACTTATTAGCCAGGGGCTGTTTCTCAAAAACAAGAATGCAAAGAACGAACTTGTGTACTTGGGGAGAACGGTCTTGCTAGTTGTTCTTAGAAGAATAAACTCACAAGGGGACGAGCACCCAAAATGCAATTTTGCTGACAGTTTGAGACGATGTGATCTTGCTGGTATTGCGCAATAATACCCCCGCACAGACACTGTCTGCAGTACCCAAACATAACGACAATAACAGCCAGGCTTTTTCAGAACGGCAATTGCTATTTTAGCATTTGTCTCTGACTATGTTCGTACATGATCTTAAAGTTGACATAAATCAGCACTTAACTTTAATAATAGGGGCAAACAAATGTGATGTTAAGGTATAAAACAGGGTTGGCTCGCTAGCTAACTTACAGCCGCAGGCGCTTATGGAGATTCTCACTTCCGAAAACGTTTGAGCACATTTGTGATTCGCCATAGATTTTCGTTAAAATGCCAATATTTGAAATCTACACAATCGATTTCTGGCGTCAAATGTTCTCAGAAGTGAATTGAGTGTTGAAATAGCGTACGAAATTGTAAAAAACTACTTTTCTTTTGGGTAAGCCTAACCAATTAAAAGAAAGGGGTAAGCTTGCCGTAAAGCAGTATCTCTGGCCGTACAATGTGTATGACGTCATTGACATTTTCAAAGGGTTTTTTAGAAGAAATAGGTGACTTAAATCTAAAACCAAGCAGTGGGTATTTTCTTGGCCTCCCCTTTCAAATGCAACATCCAAATTACTAGACAAAAAATTATACTTTGAGAAAAGTGGATTTTGAGGGGTATAGCTCCATAGACCTCCATTCATTCTGCACTTGCCTGTGACCGCCCCCATATGGAACTAGAGTGGAACTGCAAACAGTTCAGAAGCAGGAAGTTTTCAGAGAGTGGCACTTCTTTCCTTATTAGACATTCTTTGGTATAAATATAAAGTCTGACGTAAAGGGCATTTTATGTCGGATGTACAGTTACGACCTATATATGTCCAGCTGGTGCAACCACACCCTGAGCACTACTTTTTACCCTCACCACGCCTCGCAGTTGCACCATGCGTGTTTAAAAGCGCAACATTGAAAAGGGTCCGAACTAAAACAGTGTGGCGCAGCGTAGCATTCCCGACATTATGTATTCAAATACACCGTTATTGCGGAATATAAATGTTTTATATCATAACAAAAATAACCAATGGTATTAGGTGTGAACCAGTATACCGCCCAGCACTAAGATGTTGTAAAAATGAGTACACTACCAAAAAGTCTACCAACTCTAATATTTTGTAAGGCTTTCTCCATGATTTTTAAAGCTACACTGTGTATTTCTTTGAGATGATTCTTAGCAAAAACCCCTTTGTTCTTTCAAAAATATGTACTCATTCATGTGTAATTACTTCCACCTAATAATCAAAGTATTTTCGTAAGCGTAGAATCTTCCATTCACAATACCTACAATGGTGCCGCTCGAATTGCGGCAGCCATGTTACTCCTCCATCTTTAAAATACAAAAAATAATTTTGCTCGCCCAGTTTGTCAGTTTTTTATTTGTTAAAAAAGTTTGAAATATCCAATAAATTTCGTTCCACTTCATGATTGTGTCCCACTTGTTGTTGCTTCTTCACAAAAAATTACAGTTTTATATCTTTATGTTTGAAGCCTGAAATGTGGCAAAAGGTCGAAATGTTCAAGACATGTTCCCTGTCTTGGTGTTCTTTCCACCTCTTTCACGCCCTCACTCTCTTCCTCACAGGTGTAATAGTTTGGGATTATTACCAAGAGGCGCATTAAGCAGTCAACAGCGCAAATAAGGAGCGTTGTCAACTTGTTCGGAAGAGGAAAAGCTGTTCGACAAGCTTAGAGATTATTGTGGATTGTTTAAAAATGTTTCTATGGTTATTGTGCCAGATTCAGTTAAATCAGTTTTAATAGTACCACCTGTGAGGAAGGGATAGGTAGACACCCTAGGGTCTACACATTCCCTAGGAAACTGCTCTGTTATACACATCAGTTAGTTGTGAGTGGCAGTCACCTGGTTTACTGTACCAGACAGGTGAGGTTTAGGGGACTAGTTCATAGTAGGCAGGTTAGGATTGGGGAAGTGCAGTCTGTTGGTTTTTGGTCTTTGTTTTGATACAACCGTTTGCACTGCCCTTCTCCCAGTTTGGTAACTGAATTTTATAACAGAGAGATATATATATTGTCTAGAGGTAAAACTATTATATTTTCTACTATACCTGTATGTGGTAGCATGTATAATATTGGTACCTATTGTATATATAAATATCTTCTTGTTTTGTGAAATCTAATACTTACCCCTGCTTACTTTCTAGTTTTTGGTTAATAAATACCCTGTTCTGAGTACTTTACGTTGTTGTAGCTTGTCATTTGGTTTTGGTTTTATGCACTCATCACTGGCTCCCTGCTGATGTGCTATCTGGCGGTTACGTTCTGTGCAGTTTTAACAAGCTACTGGAAGGAGCGTAACATAAATAACAACAAAACAATATTACTGTAGATGAACCCACCCATCTCTGATGTTTTCCTGCAGTCGACCAGCCGCACAGACACCCTCTTCAGACTCCACTGTCTTCTCATATTTGCCCCACCCTGCAGAAACAAAGATAAGGTGTTACTGAAAGAGGTCTGGGACTCCAAAACTGGGGAGTAGGGTTGGACATTTCCTCTAAATCCAGTAGTGGGTGATTGTCATATTTGTACACCTTTGTGGTTTATAAAACACTACCTGATCTTAAGAACACAACAATGGTGGAGAAAAAGCAACTGCGACATCTAGGAGCAGAGGGCGACCATGGAGATTGTTAGTAGCAAAAGCTGGGTCCACTAATTACTATACAGTGGGGAGAACAAGTATTTGATAAACTGCTGATTTTGCAGGTTTTCCTACTTACAAAGCATGTACAGGTCTGAATATCACATTGTATGATTTTAAAATAATTCATTAGCATTTTTAAGTATTTGATACATCAGAAAAGCAGAACTCAATATTTGGTACAGAAACCTTTGTTTGCAATAACAGAGATCATACGTTTCCTGTAGTTCTTGGCCAGATTTGCACACACTGCAGCAGGGATTTTGGCCCACTCCTTCATACAGACTTCTCCAGATCCTTCAGATTTCGGGGATGTCGCTAGGCAATACAGACTTTCAGCTCCCTCCAAAGATTTTCTATTGGGTTCAGGTCTGGAGACTGGCTAGGCCAGTGTTTTTCAAAGTGTGGGTCCTGACCCACCTGTAGGTCGCGGGAGATTAAAATTGGGTCGGCAAATATGTTTTCATAATTATTTTGTCATGATTTTCTTTCATGATTAAAATGTTACAGTTGACAGTACACCTCAACAGCCACATGGGGCAGTGTACTGAACTGAGCAGTTGTGTAGGTCAAGCGTGTCTTACAGTAAGCTATGATTAACACGTTGTGGAGAGCATGGACGAATCGCGAAATCCAGACATTAACGTGCAATTCAAAAAAATAAAAATGTAAAAAATCATAATCCTAAAATTCCAATATATTCACCGCATATCGCTTATTCTGAAAGTGATGTGAATTTGTAAGTGCAGTGTCCTCTGTATGCGGTGTGTGTGTGTGTCTCCCAGCACGCGCCTCTCTATTGCAAAGCGCTAGTAACATTACTACTTCTGGCCTTCTACATTCCCTAAAAAGAGACAACACTTTATCTTGGGAGTTCGCGCGTAACATTAGGCTACTTCAGTGAAAAATGTAACAGCGAACTTGCACGGATGGAGTGAAATGTGCAAAGAAATATGACATTGTATATGCAGTGTGCGTTTGTCTACTGAACATAGCCAGCATGCGCCTTTAACATACCGTTCCCGTCTAACGCACTTCCTAGTCATAAAAGTATCTAGTTCATTCTAAATCTTCCAAAAACACAACGTTTGTTTTTCTCCTTTTCACTTACTAATCCAAATGCTTATGAAAATGATTAGGCTACTTTTGGAAAACTAAGGGAAACAATGACGAAAATCAATAATTTGTCTATGTATATAATTTGCTTGAAGTAATTACCGTAGTCTCGCTCATTGAATTGGCCAAAAATAAAACAGATTTTATAGGGCCCTATTAAGGCTTACCTACATCAGACAAAATAACCTGTATGTTGAAAATGTTTTCACCCAATGCACTAGTCATTAGAAGTAACAAAAATAATTGCCATTTATTACAGTTTTCCAAACTTTTATTTGACTTGAGTGTCACATAGGTAGTTAAAACAGCATCATGGACATTTTTATTAAATATTAGATTAAACAAGTAATCTAATATTTGTGGGAAAACCACCTCATCTTGGTTATTTTGGTGATTATAACATGTTTTTATAAAACACAGGTCTGTGATGATAATACTGTCAATATTGAGAAAATTAATATTGTGTTATTATTCTGGTGACAATTAGAACTAATGTATTATGTTAATACCCCTACATAACGCATTACTACAAATAATATGAAAACTGTATATTTGCAAACACCTATTTTTATGACATTGGGTCACCATGGTTTGTCATTTTGAAAATGTGGGTCACCGGAAAAAAAGTTTGAAAAACAATGGGCTAGGCCACTCCAGGACCTTGAGATGCTTCTTATGGAGCCACTCCTTAGTTGCCCTGGCTGTGTGTTTTGGATCGTTGCCATGCTGGAAGACCCAGCCATGACCCATCGTCAATGCTCTTACTGAGGGAAGGAGGTGGTCCCAACTCTTCAGGTCATTGACCAGGCCCTGCCGTGTAGTTCTGGGCTGATCCCTCACCTTCCTCATGATCATTGATGCCCCACGAGGTGAGATCTTGCATGGAGCCCCAGACCGAGGAAGAATGACCATCATCTTGAACTTCTACATTTTCTAATAATTGCTACAACAGTTGTTGCCTTCTCACCAAGCTGCTTGCCTATTGTCCTGTAGCCCATCCCAGCCTTGTGCAGGTCTACAATTTTATCCCTGATGTCCTTACACAGCTCTCTGGTCTTGGCCATTGTGGAGAGGTTGGTGTCTGTTTGATTGAGTGTGAAGACAGGTGTCTTTTATACAGGTAATGAGTTCAAACAGTTGTAGTTAATACAGGCAATGAGTGCAACACAAGAGGGCTTCTTAAAGAAAAACGAACAGGTCTGTGAGAGCTGGAATTCTTACTGGTTGGTACAGATGGTGCAGGGATAAATTGCTTACTCTCATACCGCGTCACCAATCAGTACATTTAGTTACCATTAAATGGTCTATTAGCACCACAGAGCGGCGCTAGAGTTTTTGGCGCAAGAGACCATTGAAAATGCTCTACTCTGAACACACAGCGAGGTCTATGTAGCCTAAAGTACAGTGTAATACTCGTTTGCAACGTTTACATAGTTAATATTAGTTTATTCGAACAGATATTACGTTTTGAAGAGAAGCTCAACAAAAATCAGTTTGAAAGATATTACCTGCGTTCTAAATCAATAAACGAACGAGTGTGTGCATATAGACTACGTGTTCCAGGACTGCTGTTGTACATTGTTGTTACGTTAGGTGTGTGTTGTTGCTATGAATAAACTCGTGTTTTTTGGGGCATATTGTTTATACTTTAAAAAATCCTGACTGGTCAAAAGCCAGTCAATACATACTTTATGAAATCACTATATGACGTCTGTAAATTCATCGCTGCTTAAAAATATAGTATTTGAGTTCTAGTTTCCTCAGGCAGCACACGGAGAACGTGGCGCAGTGGATTAGACATCTCACAATGCTGAGAAAATAGTTGCAATGACGGAGATTGCGGGTTTGAACCCTCTGTAGGTGTGTATTCTTATAAAAGGCAGTAATCACTTCTTAAGAAACTATTACTTATAATTTAAATAATACTGGTGGGTTTGTCTTTTAAAATGGTGAATGGACTGCATTTATAAAGCTCCTGCTGCAGGAGTTAGCAATTTTAAATCCCTCATACGCAGGGCTGTTTTTTACCACCAGGGCTGACAAGTTCGCCTGGCAACACTAATATTATGCCGTCAATACAAACTCGGATTTTACTTTTAAAAATAATAGCGCTCGTAATTCATTACAAAAAAACACTCTGTAAGCACAACCCCAACCTGTGGACGTCGGGCCCTCATACCACCCTCATGGAGTCTGTTTCTGAACATTTGAGTGGACACATGCACATTTGTGGCCTGCTGGAGGTCATTTTGCAGGGCTCTGGCAGTGCTCCTCCTGCTCCTCCTTGCACAAAGGTGGAGGTAGCGGTCCTGCTGCTGTGTTGTTGCCCTCCAACGGCCTCCTCCACGTCTCCTGATGTACTGGCCTGTCTGCTGGTAGCGCCTCCATGCTCTGGACACTACGCTGACAGACACAGCAAAACTTCTTGCCACAGCTCGCATTAATGTGCCATCTTGGATGAGCTGCACTACCTGAGCCACTTGTGTGGGTTGTAGACTCCGTCTCATGCTACCACTAGAGTGAAAGCATTACGCGTTACCCGGAAGCAGCATCTGACCATAAAGGCGCCACACAGCTGAAAGAACAGCTGCCCCTTAAGCCTAGTCTGACTACTAACATCCCAGCATCAATGACAACTGGAACCCTTTCTGTATCCTGCAGTCAGTAACATCAAGACCCCTAAAGAACCCAGAAGTATCAAACTACACCCAATCCACACTGTTCACTGTAGAAGTTATTTTTTCCTCCCAATTCCCTGTGACCCTGCCTTGAGGGAAGCTCCTTCGACAGATGGGATGGTAGGGTTGTTGGTCCTTTAAACAAGGGCATGAGGAATCACTGAAGATATTCTAATTTGTGTTGCCTCATTCTGGAGCTTGGGGAACATCAGAGAACCTGCTAGAACCACTTGTCATGACCTAGAGACTGTCCTGCAATTCTTAAGCTGGATTCACACCAAATAAGGCAAAAAGTCCCTGTACGGCATTGTAATGCAGACACACTTGTACACAGCAATCAACATCGTAATCAATCTTCCGCATCTACGAGATGGTAGGCAACATTGCATACAACTGTCCACCTCCAGCAAGGCGACTGACAGGAGCTGTTTTCAGTTTAGTATTTATTGACAATACGAGAACTATCTACTGAGCTGTCAAAGCTTGTCTTGCAATCTCACACACCCATAGATGAAAGCGACATATTAGATCTTTTTCGGAGGTAAATCAACTTCCGGTTCTGGCACCGCACAAATTGGATTATTTCAACTCTTGCGACACACCCGCCGCACCGCATCCACATTTTGCCGGTTCCGGTAGATTTGCCGCAGGGGTGCGCATTGGTTCCTATTGAAATGAATGGAGTTCCGCCGCAATGCAACCAGTTTGCCGGATCTGGTGTGAATCCGGCTTTAGCTCACTACGCCATGCAGACCACAACCACTCCAGACATTCTGATTAGCTGTGTTCTCTACAGCCTGATTTCCTACTGTTATTTCTATTTTTTCCCAACTGGTCATGTGGACTGTGTGTACTTGTAGTCACACCTAATACTTGATATCTTGCACATTAACTGATACCAAAGATTCTACTTACTGTGTTTTTAACATTTGCTTCTTTCATTACGTCACACTTGCTTAACTGTTATTTTTAAATATAGCTTTTACATCCTTTTTCATACTTGTTATTGCACATTACCTGGTACCAAATATTCCTCTTACTCTGTTTTTAATATTTGCTGTTTATTTAATCCCACCAGTGTGCTTAACTGTTCTAAAATATAACTTATAAATACTATTTCATACTTGATATTGCACATACCTGATACTTGATATTGCAGTTTACCTGGTTCCAAATATTCTACTTAGTGTTTTTTGTTTGCCTTTTCATTGCGTCACAGTGCTTAACTGTTATTCTATTGTTAAATATGGCTTGTAAATCCAAGAAAAATCCAATTGTTCTGGTTTGATCAATCATTCTTGATAAACTGAATGCTAAAATTATAAAAATATTAAAACTATATACATACAATAAGCGACGGCACATCGCTCGAAAAAAGCGTTTGCGTCCGACGGGGCACGGAAGGGCCGCCTTCGATATAACCGCGGCGGAACGGCGGTGGGCCCGCGGGCCGGCGCCGGTTCGAAGGTGGCACGAAGGCGGCTGACGCATTCAAAAACAGTAAAAAACACTTTTATATCTACAATCGACATTGTCGTTTATCTATTAAATATCTTCTATTTGTGGTTGTTCAATATTGCTAGGTACAGTATGTAATACTATGGAGCTAGTTAGTAGCTAATGTGTAGCTAGACATCCTAGTTTAATAATGTGTAACTAAGTGATCATATCTTACTCTTACCTTAATGTACAGTGGTAAAGCAGTTTGTTTTACCTTGGAATAGTGTTGCAGAGTTCCTTCGATTAATGAGGCCATGGGCACATTTATTTGGATAATTTATTTGTGTAAGGTAGTGAGCACGGATAGAGAGTCATCAACACGCTTTCTTCTTCTGTAAATTTAATGGCAGCCTACAACCGTCTGAGAGTTACATATACTGCCACCTACTGTACTTAGGTGCTAGGTTAGCCGTAGGTGCTGGGTTATAGCCACTGGTGAGGTCTGCGGGGCTGCAGCTGGTCCAAGGATGCTATAGCACACAGAGCCATATATATGTATGTAGACCTCAACAGTCCCGCCCATCCTCCGGATCCGAAAGTACATTTCCCATTCAGTTACAGCTGACCTTGACTCCACATTCGCCTCCGGTTCTCCTTAAGTTCGATTCCATCTTAAAATAATCTATGTTTCAGCTATTCAGATAGATTTTCTCCATAATTCCACAGTAGATATATGGACATGTGGGGCATCAATGGAAAGGAGACTAGGAGAGGTGTAATGATAGTTGAAGAACCTAGATATTGTTGTTAATAACCAATAGGTGGCAGTGTTGGGTACAGCTAAATGGAGTGCTCAGTTAAGGAGTGGAAGAAGACATAAGAGCACAGGCGTCAAACCGGTTCCACGGAGGGCCGAGTGTATGCTGGTTTTTGGTCTTTCCTTTCAATTAGAGCCCAATTAAGACGTAGACTGCCAGGTGAGGCGAGATCCTAACCAATTAGTGACATTCAATCATTCAGGTACAAGGTAAAAGTGAAAACCTGCAGACACTAGGCCCTATGTGGATCTGGTTTGACACCCCTGCATAAGAGGAATAAAGAATTAGCCTGGCTAGCTTGAAGCACCACGTGTGGTTGATTCCATTTCTTATAAAATAAGAAACATTACAGGAGGAGCTGAACTTGGCTCCACATTCGCCTCCAGTTCGATTCCACTTTTGATTCCATCATGGATGATGTTCTCCATAATTCCACAGTAGATATATGGACATATGGGGTATCAATGGAAAGGTGAGGAGCTGTAAAATGTGAATTAGGTAACACATTCAACAGGAAACCCTATTTGGCCATTAGGGTCAGTGCAAAGTCAGGAATTGTTGCAATTACATTGTCAAAATGTAGATTTTTGGGTTAAATATTTTTTCCAATATTCCACAGTAGATATATGGACATATAGGGTATAAATGGAAATGTGAGAAGCTGTTGTATGTGAATCAGGTGACACATTCAACGGGAAACCATATTTGGCCATTAGAGGGCAGTGCAAAGTCAGGAATTGTTGCAATAACATTATCAAATTTGGAGAAATGATTACAAAAATTTGGAGAAAAAATTACAAAAATTATTTAATGCATTGGAAGAAGCAATATTATTTTGTTTGTGTTGCTAGCATAATATAGTGTTCCTGAAAGAACGTAATCAGCGCCACGGTAACATGAACGCAGCGGAAAAGGCTGGCATCCCTGTAGACGCCTTTTGAAAACAGCGAGATGATGTTTCTCGACTTTGAGCTGTTGAGACAGAGCCAACTAGACCCCTGCATTTTCAAGAAAATTTTTTTTGCACTTGTTGCCATCATTTGAACAATTTTCACAACTTCCCATCTCAAAAATGTGGTTGCAGCCGTTGACGGCTTTTTTGTGCAACAAGTGGTTGGATGCAGGCGCGGTTCTAGCGGGGTGGCACACACGTTCGCCTGGCCACACTATATTATGTCGGCAACACAAACTCTGATTTTACCTTTCAATAATCATTGTTAATTCAATGCATAGATAGTTGATAGATCGATGTTCATGTGTTGCTACAATTAGTCTGTTGTTGTATACAACAGACGCTGGCGAATGTTTTTCAAATGCAGCGGCGGTCGGTGGACCTTAATTGGGGAGGGCGGGCTCATGTTACGCTCGGGACCGGAGCAAATGGAAACCCAGTGTGCGATACCGTTCCGTTTCCTCCAGTCCGGACAGTAATATGAGCCAGCGACCCGAAATTAAGATCCACCGACCGCTGCTATGACATTTTTTTTACGAGACACTGACAATATATTCAATCAAATTCTGTGTACAACATATTCGTTACTGTTTTTAATGAAAAGTCTTTCATGTTAAATGTTTGTTTTTGCGAAGAATTCACAACGATTATTGCAGTGAATTAAAACAAGCACTATTATTCTGAATGGACAAATCAGAGTTTGTGTTGCCAAAATAATATAGTGTTGCCACGCAAACGTGTGTGCCACCCCGCTAGAACCGCGCCTGGTTGGATGAACCATGTGTGCGCCACTCGCCATCCCACAGATCTGTCCGAGGTGTTGCAGAGCTGGTGACAACAGGCAGGATCAGGGGGAATTGGGTATATATGGGTATATTGGGTATATATATATATCAGTGACCCCAACATTTGAACACTAGTGTGTGTCTGCTTGCTTCAAATCTGCGAAGTAGTTAAATGCTGTCAGTTCCATTAGCGTAGCTACGGGTGGGCCTGGATGGGCCTGGGCCCACCCACCTGTCAGTCAGGCCCATCCAGTCAGTGGCCTCACAAGGTAGCTGAAGGAGGGAAATCTCTCCATCACCAGCAGTGCTCCATTCTCTAACGTCTACCTCACCTACACGCCAGTGTACAGGTACATACAGCCATATCTTAGGCTAATTAATGGGCCTATATACAAATGTCAAGTCAAGTCAAGTTTATTTATCATGTGCATCGAATAACATACATCATCCCATACAGAGAAATTATTTTTGACATAGCACGGCGATTCTATGCAGTGGGCTTAAAAACAAGAATTACAACAATAAAATAATTTTAAAATAATAATGGCAATAGTAATAGTAATACTAAATGTTATGTACTAAGCAGTGGTCTGGAAAATGTACAACAGTAGAGGTAGTAAATATTATAGATTGGCATGGAAAAATTGCTTTTAAAGGTGTATTTGAATTCTGCTACATCAGATGTAGAGAGCATAAAGTGACCAAAGAGTGCTAGTGCTCAACAGACGATTTGCGATCAGTGTCTGTGTTCCATGTTGAGCAGCCGAATGGCCTGTGGGAAGAAACTGTTTGTAAGTCTGGTGGTCCGTGCC
>JACXGM010018521.1:0-18900 GCA_016801145.1 Umbra pygmaea | reverse complement strand
TCACCCCACCGCTGCCTGTCATTAGGCCCCTCTGACAGAAGGATCACTCAAAAATGCCTGTGGATTACATCGATATTATCGACAGAGGGGTTTGGGGGCATTTAAGGCTGGGCAGTAGCAGTGCGCGGCACACGCGCAAAATGACACTTCCTGATTTGGAGCCAGGGTGGTAGAGCTGGTGTGGTAGTTTGGGGGACAGATGGTGTGGTGTCAGGGCAGGCAGACGTCTACCAGAGCCAGAAGAAAGGATGGGAGGGAACTCGTCACGATGTGGTCTTTCTGAAGAAGAGACATTAGCGACACAAGTTTTTTAAACATGTCATAACCTTAAGACTTTACTCTATAATCACACTGCTGAGATGAAGCGATAACGGAGAAGGTATGAAATAGATGCAAGCCTTATCATTAAGCCAAGAGGAGTTATGCAATATCCAGTTGCTACCTTCAAGTTTCGTAACTACTAAGGTCCTTTCCTGACACTAGTAAGATGCTGAAAAGCTGAAGCTTGTGAAAAAGTAAAAATAATAAAGCACATTACTCTTCAACCAGCCTTTTGATTCTTGACATTCTTGAACAGAGAGCCCAGGCGTGTGATCGGCATGTTTTGACATGTGTTTGCGGTAGCGTGAAGTTTCATCACAGGTGCCAACCTTCGTTTCAGTTTGCCTGCAGCAGGTAGCATCGCTAGCTCATGGTGGGGATGGGGAGGGGGGGCATGAGGGCCCTTTGCAGGCAGGGGGTGACCCAGGAGATCCAGGGGTGTTTGCTTACCTGCTGTCACCTACCTGTCTGGGGTGTGGCACGACGGCCGGTAGGGGCGGACCGATGGAAGCCCCGGGGGGAATAGATGGGAAACCTCTCCGAATGTAGTCCCATAAGAACAGAGCCCCCGTCATGAAGGCAGAGCGTGCAGCGGCCTTATGTGATCAAAGGATGACAGGAGAGGAGCAAGAGGAGGAGAGAGTCAACCAAAACAAAGGCTGATTGTGAAGTTCCACGGTGCAGGATTCCATTTGGACTGACAAAGACAGACATGGACTCCACCCCTCCATCCAGCACCCATAGCTGCCAATGGACTGATCACAGACAGCAAAATGACTCACAGGATCTCATTCATCTCTAGGTTTACATCAAGGAGATGCTTTGCACTAGATCAGCCCAAAGTGAGGGGAGTGTTAGATTATCTTTCTTTTGATGTTTTTGGTCATGCACGGTACAGTACAGACATTTCTGCTAATTATTTATAGGTGTAATATTAAAATTGTTGGAGAATTTATTTCTTTTGGCATTAATATCCAACTCCTGACCACTGTTTCTTGATTATTGACCTAAGTGAAAAATTGGAGGATGCTCTTTCTTTGAAAACAATTGTAACCGCAGGTCAATTTAAACACTTAACAAGTTAATTAAATCAAATCCAATCCTCAAAAGACAACACTTTAACCAGAAGTCATATGCTGGAATTTAATCAGACCTGCAAAATACTTCTAGATGTAAAGATCACCTGTAAGGGGTAAGATCATGTACTAGATGATTATATTGAGCTTTTTTTACCATTGGAAAAAGAGCTATACGTTGCAAATACTGCATTTTAGTTTGATTGAACTGAGCTCGTCATTGATTATAAACATTCTCTCAAGTGCAGCCAAACACAGACACATTCATGGGTTTTGAAAGCTACAGCAACAGGATGGTCATGAGCATGTAGTGAGCAACTACTTCTCAGCAGGCTCTAGAAGATATATAATTAAACCGTTAGTGGTTTTCAAATAGGAAGTTTCAATACTTCAGAAAATCTGCGAAATGTAGACAAAACCTTTCATGTGTAAGCAACAAGCCACTGCCCTTCCACAAACTTCAATGTCAAGGCTAGAGAGAGACATATTTCATTCATGGTTTGCTAAGCAGTAATTTAATGTCATTATGTGGATTTGGCCCAGCAAATCAAGTCTAATATCGAAAATCTGCACTGAAAAATACACAGTACTAAAAAGGCAATCTTAACATTTGGAATGTTAAATCAAACTGATGATAAAAGACGTTTGTAGTTCCACCATTACAAGAATCCATTCTAAAAAAATATTATAGAAATATAATACATCATAGGCACTGGTACATTTGGTAGGGCATAGTTTATGTTCCCATCTGTAGCCTTGTAAATTGAAAATTGTCAGAGTGCATCATTACCACAACAAATCTGAAAAACTCTTCATCACCTGACACAATGTCCAATTAATCAATATGATTGATTTGCAGTATAACGTACACGTCTGAATATTATGTATCTACAGTATACAGTACCAGTCTGAATATCATTGATCTACAGTATTCAGTATGAGTCTGAACATGATTGAGCTACAGTATTCAGTATGAGTCTGAACATGATTGATCTACAGTATTCAGTATGAGTCTGACTCTGAACATGATTGAGCTACAGTATTCAGTATGAGTCTGAACATGATTGAGCTACAGTATTCAGTATGAGTCTGAACATGATTGAGCTACAGTATTCAGTATGAGTCTGAACATGATTGATCTACAGTATTCAGTATGAGTCTGAACATGATTGATCTACAGTATTCAGTATGAGTCTGACTCTGAACATGATTGATCTACAGTATTCACTATGAGTCTGAACATGATTGATCTACAGTATTCAGTATGAGTCTGAACATGATTGATCTCAGTGGTCGCTGCTGGTCTGGTAAAGAGGGGAAGCTCATTTTCGGCCTACATCATATAAATTGTCCATTTATATATAAGTAAATTCTGCCCTACGTTCCTTTTCAAGAAAATGCTCTGTGACCCTGTCGTACCAACTAGGTGTCTTCTCCAGTGACTTGACCAGTGTCCTCTCAATGGCCAGCAGAGCTAGGCTGCTTAAACAGCCTTTGTGTTATGGGTGTAGGACTTAAACTGCTTTAAAAAAGAGAAGCTCCTTTCTGCGCCTGCTGATATATCTCCAATTGTTGCTACTAATGAGAACAGTTCGTAAAGCTGAGGCATTGCACTGTCCAACTCCTTGTCTTTAAAGAACACCAAGTAATCAAACTTGTAATAACAAACGATCTAACTAAACAATTTTAAAATTGAAGGATGAAATGTGGGCATTAGGTAAAACTGAAACAAGGAATGTGGTCTTTAATTGTATGAAATGTATGATGAAAATTGGCTAGCAATTTGGACTGAGCTCGAATAGCTTCTGGGACTTTTTAATAGTACAAAATCGCTGTCAATCAGAAGGAGATGCAGTCTTTCGACAGACCCTCCAATCATCACGTTCAGTCAACCTGCTATATGTAGCTGATTCTGAAGGAACTCGTCTGAACTTCGAGACGAACGTGTTCCCACGCATTTTGAGTCAATAAAATGTTGACACAATAGTACATATTTCACCATTCTTTTTTTTTACTTTTTAGCGGTAGCCGAGCTTCCCTTGCAGTCGGAAAGAAATCACACCTGATTGATCTAGAGTATACAGTATGAGTCTGAATACAGTGAGGAAAAGACTGTAGCCCATCCTGGTTGAGTGTCTCTGCTGTGCTCACTGTTTATCCCTTCATATCTCTCTCGCTGCTCGTTGTATTTTAAAGGAGTAAATGACGTCTCAAGAGGAGAAATAGGAGCTGGTAAAATAAAAAACAAGCTTAGTGCAGGGGGCCGAAGGGAGGCCTGAGACCAAGGCTCCTCCTCACAGGCTGTCACGGCAAAACAGGCAGGTGAAGACCACAGGAAGGGCAGACAACTGCTTGTACGTCCGTCAACGTGCTGACAGGTGAAAATAAAGGTTGACAGGGCTGACATCCAACGTGAGCTCCTGCGCTGTTTTCCACTTCTACAGTGTCTACTAACAGGTAGAGAAATAAATTAGTAATAGTGCTTTACCTGTCAACACTCCCTGGCTGGGTTTGGACCGGTGTGTTCTGAGACCGTGTCTCACACCCTCCACCACAACCCGCTCACCTTCAGTTTTAAAGTCAGTCAGGTACTTTCATCAAATAGAGAAACGACCGCATACAGAAATGTAGTGCGCCAATGTGAAGAGATTATATTAGATTCCAGGAGAGGGAGGACGTTGTGAGAACAATATGGAAATGACTGAAAGAGTTTGAAGATGATGAATGACCCCCATAGTCTAATGCCTGCCTGAAGGCAATATTATTGCAATAAAGCAGGTTCAGGAAACGAGTCTGCAAAGAAACGTTACTTTCTATTACTGCAATTGAGGATCTATAATCGACAGATCTAACTATTACTGTAATATCCTGAAGTGAATACATGGAGTTTAGATTAGTACTCATAAGACTTTTTGTATGATGTAGTCATTTACTACCCTGTTTGCAATTCAAACCAAATCCTTTCCATTCAAAGATCTTATCCAAAGAAAAATCTCCTAGATCAAGGTGTATCAGATATCCATCTACCTCTCCAATCAGTCACGTTAACTGGAGGACCTCTGTAATTGAATTTGTAATCAACTCACGTTTCAGCTCTGCTTCCATCTGATCTACCCATAATGCCCAAAAGGTTTACACTCGGCATCTTAACGATAAAACATCATGCCTTTTGGATGAATGTGTGCATATTTTCAAACTGTACAAATTAGGAAAAGTATTATTATTTTTTTATATTTCAGACTTATTGCACTAAATGTTTTAACATACACCTTAGAATTTTTAAATGTGTGTATACAAACAATAATTCGGAAATGAATGGACACACTGAACAGTGTTACAGGATAATGATTTCAAATTTTCTAACAATCAAAGACTGTAAAAAAAACCTGTCCAATAATGTTTATTTTACCGTGCTGTTAACTTATACATAGTCCTTCACAGTCTCCCTCCACCAAACTCTCACACACATCAGGCTATCACTACAACACACACACACACACACAAACACACACACATACACTCAAATGTTATGTTGCTTTATTCTTGTTGGGAACTTCCCACTCAATATCCTATTCTCCCTACCCCAAACTTAACCCAAAAAATGAACATTAACTGTAACGAGTTGGGTAAGGCAGGAGGCAAGGGCGGTAGTCCATGAAATAGGTATTTTAATAAATGAATATAGCGATGCAGGAAAACAAACTGTAACAACCAAAACAATGAATGAAACAAAAAGCAAAGGCACTAGCTTTGGAATAAATATATATATATATATATATATATATATATATATATATATATATATATATATATATATATATATATAAAAACACTAGATACCAAACTACTATGGTACTACTCACATAGTGTAATATTCTAGGCACAAGCAACACACAATCCAAAATGTATCAGATAAACAATAACCGACAGTTGACCAAGACAAACACAGGAACTAACTACATGTAGGGATTACTTAATGCATGTCCGTTGTGTGAAGTTGACTGAAAAATAAAACCATTGATTGGTGGAAACAGTTGATGACATAACAGTTCATTAACAACAAACACATGTATATGAAATCGATTGGGGCTGGAGCTACCGACTCCGGCTATGCCACAGGGGGAGACCATGACCACGACGTGGTTTAATCCTAGTCACTAACATTAACGTCAATTGCAAAAAATGCCCAAACATATGATCATAACCACGTTGGCAAACATTAATCAAACAGATTAATAACAAGCAGAATGTCTTGTGTAGCGGAGCACAGATATTGAACATGAATATCTTTAGTGATCACAGACAACCAGGACACCGGTATAACATCCCATTTGCAGAGCAATGTCCCCTTTACTTCTCTGGGGCTTTGGGCTCTTTAGACCAGAGGGAAGTATGCCCCCTACTGGCCCTCCTACAACGCTTCCAGCTGCATCTAATCTCCCATCCAGAGACTGACCCAGACCAAGTCTGTTTAGTTTCAGAAGCAAACCAGCAGGTGCCTGCAAGGTGCTGTGTTGGCCCTCTTTGACTATAGTGGGCTCCTGTTTTGTGCTATGAACTGCACAGCGCAGAGGGGGCCGTCATTCTCCCCTGGGAATCATTCAGGAGGGAACGAGGAAAGACAAGCTGGCATCATATAATTGAACAGAAAATGCCCTTTGGAGAATGCTTTGTTCCCACTCGCACATTCACAACCCCCTAAAGCTTTCCATAGGACTCTACAGGCTGATAAAACCGTTATGACCTCTTTATCTGTTTTATGGACTGCCTGACCATTTCACTTGGTCAGAATCAATGGCCTTTTTGACCAAAATCAATGGAATTTACTGGCCCTAATGTGTTGGGCTACTGGAGGGGTAGTAGTAGATGTACCATGGAATTGTGGGACAGATAACCACAATCTGGGGAGATCAATATTTAAACTTGCGATTGACATTTCAAATATGTATTTACAAATACTTAACAAAATATACGAAGTAAAGCAAAGCAAACTGACTGCAACCAAAGCGTACATTTCATTTTATTTCAGCCTTATCTGTACTTTCAGGAAGTTGTTCCGTAGCCCCAGTTAGCACACACATTCTCCTTGTCTTTCATCGGCTCCTCTGAAAGCAGACTTATTTTAATGCACGGCTTCAAAGGGAAAAGGAGAAAGCATCCAGTTTTTTTTATGAAGAGACAAAGACATCATTGATCATTTTGTAGTGAAAGCTGCATCTAGCTAATCCCTGTCTCGTAGTGTCTTTCTAATGATGCACAGATTGACACCAGGCCCCTCCTTCCTCTCTACCCCTCCCTCCTTTATCCAGCTCTTCATCCTCACATCCAGCTCTCCTCTCTGCCCATCTGTGTGAAAGATCCCAGCATACAATGCTGCTGCTGCGTGTTCCCTTAGATGTGCCTCCCAGCCGAGGAGAAGAAAGGATTAATGAGATAGATTTATCTTTTCTGGTAATACACCAGGCATTGTTTCCCTATGCATGTCCCAAATGCATCCCAGAGGCTTGGGAGAAGGCTTCATCACGGACTGAAAAAATGAGATAAATGTATGTGGACTTCTTCTGACTGTATTTTCCAAATTGACTGTTGTTCTTAAAAGTTGTACGTTATAATATATCACCGTACAACTGCCAATGGGTTCTGAGGTAGGACAGAACGGTTTCCTGTATACTGTCTTGTACAGTTCACCTGTAAAGCATGCATTTTGTGCTACAAAATTAAATTCACTGTTGAACGCCTAGTCTAGTGTGACTGAATTTGAACAAAAAATAGAAAATGGTTTTATATTATCGGGAAAATAAAGTCACATGAATTCAAGAGAAACAGATTTATGAAAACGTCACCCTCAGCATTCTCTAGATGCTTATGTACGACAGTTACCATGCAAAGAGGAGAGCTGTTAAAAGAGCTAAGACTCAATAATGATCCATATATTCTTATTTTTTTTCTGTAATGGTTTCTCCTTCAGTGGGATTGAGTTTTGCTGCAATGCCTCCAGCTCGCTGCGAAGGAGACGGAGATAATTTACCACAACATTACTGCCAGATTTACATCATAAACTTTATCATGGCTCACACAAATAATTATCTGATCTCTACGCTATCCTTTTGCATTAATAAATAGTGTGTATGACTTTTTTATTAATAAATGGTATCTATGTACTCACAGGGAAACTGTTTTGGTAGACAAACTAGTGGTGTTTGTCAATGCACATTGTCCAAGTCTAACCATGTCAGCTGGCATCAATGACAGGACACAGTGTGTAATTATCAGTACATGACTCATTCCAACACCCCTTACTGTCTGTATCATGCATTTCCACCTGGGTGGCAAAGCAAAGCACAACACAGATGGATGGTTGATGTTCTGCTAACAGGTGAGGACCTTGCTTTCAGCATTCCACAGATCAGGTTACCGAGGAAACCTGGGGAGTCTGTGAATCGGGAGCATTGGTGACTGCTAATGGGGCTGATTTGGGAAGTGTGCGGTGTGCGAGTGTGCGTTTGTGCGTGCGTGCGCACAGCATTTACTTTGTTCTCTCCGGCCTAAAGCAAATCCGCCGCACGTATACCCACAGTCCCTGACCTCCCAGTGTGAATGCCAGGCGTCAGGAAAATTTACAGCAGGAATGATTAGCTCATATTTAAATGCAATTTAACAGCTAACTTCCTGAACGTTTCACAGGGCGAAGTAGTCCATGGTGTTTAGGCACTCCCAGAGGTTCATGTCTTCCTGAGGGTAGCGGTTAGCTGGTTATGTTACAGAATTCCAGAATTATTCATGCCGAAATGCATGGGGATATTATCCCGGTTCCAGGCTTTCATTATGTTGTTTTTTTAGGCTAAAAGGTGATCAGATGAGATCACGCTCAAATATCTTCACTTGAGTGCTGCAGTTGTTTTGTAATCCTGTTGATTGAGTAGCTCTCGTCCCACAATGCATTCCATGATAAAAGGCCCAGATGCAATGCAATCTTCCAGTGGTCTTTAACCATCTCCTCACACTGTTATATTTGGCCAATTGGACCCACATATTATGGTGTTGAGTAATTGTCATCAGATGTCCACGGAAAAGCATTAGCATGCATGTATCCTCAGACCTGATGTTATAACCATCCCTGCTGTCTCAACTTGAAGTGGTGAGGTGATGGAGGAAGGTTTTCACCTCGCCCTCGTTTCCTCTTCTCCATGCACACCCGTCAGCAGCTTAATTACCTGTGAAAGCTACTCACTTGAAACCTTAAATCACTCATTCAGCATTCTGTCAGGAGCCAGCAGCTAAGTCACTCTAGCAATGGTTCTGTCTTGTTTACCCAACACTGTCTGCATAGAGGAGGTGGGGGTGGAAAGGTGGGGGCTGGGGTGGGGAGGGGTCTAAAATAGCAGCAAAACATATGATGTGAGGTGTCAATACGCTCTAATGTCACTTAATGTCTAAGCAGTGGCCATCTTTCTACATTTCAATACTATAGTGTTGTTGTTTTTTAAGTGCCATGTTTTGTGCTTTAAGTATTCTGGTTCTTAGTCTTGCGTGGCTCGACCTTGGGTAACAACACATGATCTGGTAAGAATGCTCATTTATTTTGCACATTCGGAATCAGAGAATAAAATGTGCTGGTGAGTTTTCCATTCAGACGAACAACTTTTACAACCAATCATGTGTTTGGGTAGGATGGGTGTCAGGCTTAATTGGGGGATCCAGCGGTCTACATCGCCTGAATATTAGGGATTGGTTCATTTTTTCTCTCTCTGTGGTTTAGGACCGGTATTTGGTCGCTGGTTATTTTTATTTATGTCAGCGGGTGCCTTCTGGTAGGACAGCCATTTTTCTGTTTGTATTAGAGAGCCTGTCTCCCTGTTTCTTGTTTTGGTGCTCTATGTCCACCTAGTGAACGACAGGCGCATACCATTTGCATCATTAGCGATGTATTTAAGCCCCGCTTGTTTGTACCACAGTGTCTAGTATTGTTTCCTGTTACGACCAGTAAAACTTTTGTTCAGTCCTTTTGTGTCTTCCTGGTTACTTCATGCGCTTTCGTGGATCCTATCAAACTATTACTCTGCACTCTGCGCCTGCCTCCTGTACTGAACGTGACAACGGGCAGAAACTTCGGCAGGAATTGAGCTCAGCTTTTAACGAAGCAGTAGCGTAAAGGCAATGATGACACCTCCCTTTCCTTGTTAAATTTCCGGTCTCTCTCCTGCGCTAAAATATTCATGTGAAGTTGTCCAGATACTGTACCATACAAAGACTGCAGAAGTAGCCATCTGGCTTGCGAGACAAGTCTGGTTTAGTCACTCTAAAAAACAAACAGCCTTGAAGAACAAAAATGTGTCCTAGCTATTCTCCCCTAAACAACCATTCCCTTATTCTATATTCACCTTCCCCTCAGATAAACCCTATGCCACTACTTGGTTTAAAGCCACAATTACTGTATTTCAGTTATTTTTCAAGTCAACCCCCCCCCTTTCCATAATGCCTTATGGGAAAGGGAAATTCACAGCATTCCACAGTTAAAGTGACATATTGTATTAAAATCCAGCAGGCCGGCAAAGGGCAGCAGCTCGAAGCACCTAGCGCCAGGCATCCCCTAACCCCAAGCTGGACTCCTTCTCACCCCGCAGAGCTGTGTATTATTCCTACTTCTGTAGGTAATTCATAATTGGCCAAATGTGTTTTCATTGGTAGAGCTGTGACGTTTGGCTGTTTTCTCCCATTTGTCAACGACCGTGGCGGGATGACACTTCTCTTTCAGTGCAAGGACCAATAGAGTGGCTCTGTCCATTTCTCTTTTTAACATGTTGGACTTCTCAGAGGCACTGGTTCCTTTGAGTTTCTCACAATGTGGGTGGACTGATCAGCGATGGAACCCTAGAGGACTAGTACGACAGGGCTTTGAACAATACTGCTTCAGTGTTTGTCTGGTAGAGGACTGTGATTTCTTCATATACGTCAGCAATCAATTACTTTACACAGGAAAGCTGAATATTTGGCTAAAAGAGAAATAAGTAATGTACAGTATATCAGGGACTGTTGAGTGCAGCCAGAATTTGCTAGCAAATGCTCAATCCAGAAGCTCCATTCAAACTCTAAAATATTAAATTATTATGGAATTGTGTGTGTTCTCATTTGTGTTTAGCATTTTATCATTATTTGAATTATGCTCAAAAGTTTGCATACCCATGGAGAATTAGAAATAGTTGTACCATTTTTTTAAGAAAACATGAGTGTGCAGGCAAAACAATTTGTTGTGATTTCTAACCCATAAAACAAAGCCCTGTTCAAAAATCTGTATACTCTCAGTTCTCAATATGGTGTTTTGCCCCCTGTATCATTAATGACAGCTTGCAGTTATTTGTTATAGCTGTCTATGAGGCCCCAATTTCTTGCAGGTGATATAGAAGCCTATTTATCTTGGCAAAATGCCTCCAGGTCATGCAAAGTCTTTAGTCATCTTGCATGAACTGCAGGTTTGAGATCTCCCCAGATTGGCTCGATGATATTAAGGTCAGTAGCCTGTGATGGCCACTCCAGAACCTTCACCTTTTTCTGCTGTAACCACTGGAGTGTCAACTTGGCCTCGTGCTTAGGGTCATTGTCGTGCTGGAACGTCGAAGTCAAGAGTTTGCCATGCGCAGCTTTCATGTAGAAGAATGCAAATTGTCTGCCAGTATTGTCAGATAACATGCTGCATTCATCTTGCCATTAATTTTCACAAGCTTCCCCGTGCCTTTAGAGCTCACACACTCCTAAAACATCAGTGAGCAACCCCATGCAGTGGAGATGGCATTCTTTTCACTATAGGCCTTGTTGACCACTCTTCAAACATAGAGCTTATGGTTGTGACCATAATGCTCTAATTTGGTCTTGTCACTCCAAATTACAGTTTGAGGAATGTCAAGGTGTTGTCGGGCATATTGGAACTGAAACTTTTTGTGGCACTGACACAGTAAAAGCTTCTTTCTAGCAACTCGACCATGCATTGTTCAAGTACCATCGCATTGTGCTACGAAAGACAACCACACCACCTTTCATTCAACGTGATCTCACAGAATTCTGTGAAATTATAACGGACCCTTAACTTCAAAATCTTTGGCAGTTTCACGGAATGGCAGAAAATTCTGTGAAATCAACAAGTACCGTTAACTTCAAAATCCGTGGCAGATTCGCGGAATCGCATAATGACGTAGCAGAGTGTATATATTGTAGATTTTGCAGGTTGGCAGGGTGGGGATGTTGGACGGGCATATAAACATGCGACTCACATCCTAGAGATTGTGAGTTCATATCCACGCAGGCACTTCGCATGTATTTTGTTTTCTATTCCAGCGTGATGCAAACGTGTTACATGGAGTTAACAACATGTTTCTGAGTGGTTAAGGTTGGAGTAAGGTTTGGGTAAGGCTTACATCCAGTTAACAGCAAGGTCTCACTGAATTCATTGAAATGAACATGCCATCACTGCCGCGTGCACCCTGTTTATTTCATGGAATTTTCTGCCATTCTGTGAAATGTTCATTTCACTGATTTCTGTGAGATCAGGTTGCTTTTGTCATCTCCCAAGGTAACCTGTGGGTTTTTCTATGTATCCTGAACAATTCTTCTGGCAGTTTTGGCTGAAATATTTCATGGTCTACCTGACCTTGAATTAGGATCAAGAGATCCCCAAATCTTCCACTTCTTAGTAAGAGATTGAACAGTACTGACTGGTATTTGCAAGGCTTTGGATATCTTTTTATATCCTTTCCAACTTTATAGAGTTCCAGTACCTTATTATGCAGGTCTTTTGACAGTTCTTTTCTGCCCCCCATGGCTCAGTATCTAGCATGCTCAGTGCATCCACATGAGAACTAACAAACTCATTAACTATTTATACACAGACACTAATTGCAATTTAAAATGCAGGACATTCAAGGATTTGTAAACTTTTGATTAGGACCATATGAGTGCTTTCTGTTATCAATATGGTTTACAAAAGAGCCAAACAACTATGTGATAATTAATGGCTTCATATGAGCACAATCCTTACCTTACAGTCAAAATTATTTGCATGAACAAATCAATGCTGAAATTTCACAATTTCTGCCAGGGTATGCAAACTTATGACCACTACTGTAATATACCAGTGCTGATACTGTAGCTAGCATATAGCATATAGCAGTACTAAACCATAACAGACTTGTACTGCTACTGTAGCTAGCATATGGCATACAGCATAACTAAACCATAATATGCCTTTCATGCAACTCTAGGTCAACCCACATTTAAATTCAGTCAAATGAGAGTGACTTCCTGTTAACGTCCTGTTCATCAGGAAGCATCAGCCAATGAAGAGGACATTGCCACCCAGTTGACTACATTAAAAAGATCTGATGCTTAAATGCTACACGGCACAGCCAGAAGAGAACAGCCCCACCCCCATCTCAGAGAGCTCAGGCCCCTCTTGGGTTTTCTTCCAAGGTTTCGACCTTTCTAGGGAGATTTTCCTGTCTGCTCTGCTTAGGCTGGAGAACTTCATAAGAAGATTATGACATGCTGATGTAACAGGGGCTTTATTAATTAAATGCTGTTATTATTGCTAGAATATTTTTTTTCTCCAAGTTTTCCATACCACAACGCCAAATGGATTTGGAAACACCACATACTTTTTGAGAAGCATGATTTTAAACAGGAGATTTATAAACATGCAAAAATGAAGTACAGTCATGTTGCATAATGCACTGTAAAGTATGTAATTATTATATGTTCACATTAAGCCTTCTAATAAATAACACAAATGGTGCTTGAATGTCAATACATTGCAATAAATAATATGGTAATAAAAATAAATGGATATTTCAGTATTTTACACATTCCAGTTGAACATTCCAAAAACTATGCTTATTGTACCAGGTAAGTATGTCAGGTAATGCTCTTAATTATAACAATGATGAGGGAGTTAGGGTTTGGGTAACGTTCTCAGGGACAGAATGACTCAGTTTTTCACAGTCCACAGTTCAGTTTTTCACAGTCCACAGCCTCTAATTCACTGGACAAATGCTCTAAAAAACTAAAGGGCCAGCGTTAAAAATGCTTTGTGCTGACTGTGCCATTCATTTCTTATAGGCAGAAGTTTGCCCCCAACCTAGCGATGTCTCTACACTAGGCACAAAAACACTCTGAGCGCAACTCTCTGAGACTTTCGCTGAGGTGTGTAAAGTCTGTTGAAGAAACACTGAAATTACAGAATTATATTTTGACCCATTAGCTGAATTCAGGGTGAGGAACCATATTTCATCAAGTTGTAAAACAGAAGAGTTAGGAATACACAAATGATATAAAGAATGGGTTGGTAGAGTGTGAATGACAGAGGCAGGCTGGCATCATGTTTAGTCGTGTAGATCAAGTAATGATCCATGAAGTCCTTAAGGGGAGCCTAACAATATGTGCAAAAAGGTGATTGGTCACTGCCAATAAAATGGTCCCTTTTTGACTGTATGTACTAGGAATTTTCAAAGACAAAGTATACTCCGTTATCTGCCTTTCTTCGTAGTGTCATCTTTCGTCTTTCCCCCGAAAACATTAGTGATATATATCGCATAGATAAATCAAAGCAACGCTTTCCAAATAATCTAATAAACTTTACAGTATAATTCATGCCGCTCATCAGCATTCTTTGTTTAACAGTTATGTTTATTGATAAATGAAGATGTGTTTAAATAATTCAAAGCAAACATTAGCTGTGAGCTGCATGGGAGATTAATAATTGATGGGGTGTTACGAGGGGCCGAGTCACTCTGGGAATAGATAATATTAGCTTAATGCAGGACTGGGCCTGTGGAGAGCAGAGCAGTACAAGTGTAATGGAGCTGCTACAGTTAACTGATGATGGTTATTGTGGCCTGAAAGTTGCTTCAAAATGATAAAAAAGGCCCTGAGTTGAAGGGGGGGGGGGGGTTGGTGGCGAGGTTGTGGGGCAGCCATAGATTTGGCTTATAGGAGCTGACAGTGCAAATTGTGGTTTTAATAGCAGGAGGTTTACACATTCAACAGAGAGGCCCTAATGGCCTAGCAGTGCTTAGTGCAAAGGGAGAAAAATTGCCCTGCACTATTAAAATGAAACCTAAGAAGCATCTAGCTCTTGGTTTTGTGTTTTCTGAGGATTTTTTTTCTTGACCTCACCCTCCCCATTGCTCATTTGGAACCCCTCCTGTCCATTTCCTGTCTGAGTCTCCCTGAAGTTCTCCTACACACCACAAAAACATATACCACAAAGCCAACCTTTACGCTGCCCCTTAGAAAATAAAGTGAAGAAGTGGCAACTGTAGACTATTTACACCTATTGGTTTTTGAGTATTTCGCCTTCAATCTGAAAAATCTGTAGTCTGTTTGGGGGAAAGAATCCCCATAATAGGAGAACGTGTTCTCATCGCAATATATGGGTAACTTGAACATAATGAAATTTCCCCTCATCACTGTACGTAGACATATTTACGTATATGGCCATTCTAACGTAGACCCCCTTACAAAACGAATAGCCATTTTACAGAAACATTGCCAAGAATAGACCAATCGGTTACTATTTAGGGTACTTATAGGGGAATTTTAACTTCAGGCATTAATGCTAGGTTATTGTAGAAATGTGCACGTGTATGAGTATCACCATGAGAACTGGCAATAATAGTAGGAACAATACAACGCATTGTTTTATTTAAAGCTGCATAATGTGTAGACTTTCCTGTGTGATAGTTGTCTATGAGGCCCCCAATTCTTACAGGTGGTATAACTGCCCATTCGTCTTGGCAAAATGCCTCCAGGTCATGCAAAGTATTTGGTCGTCTTGCATGAACCGCACATTTGAGATCTCCCGAGGGTGGCTTGATAATTTTAAGGTCAGAAGACTGTGATGGCCACTCCAGAACCTGTACCTTTTTCTCCTGTAACCACTAGAGGGTCAACTTGCCCTTGTGCTTAGTGTCGTTGTGGTGCTAGAACGTCCAAGAGTGTCCCATGCACAGCTTTCTTGCAGAAGAATGCAAATTGTCTGCCAGTATTGTCCAATAACATGCTGCATTCATCTTGCCATCAATTTTCACAAGATCCCCTGTGCCATTAAAGCTCACATACCCCCAAAACATCAGTGTGCCATCACCATGCTTCACAGTGGGGATGCTATTCTTTTCACTATAGGCCTTGTTGACCCTTCTCTAAACATAGAGTTTATGGTTGTGACCATAAAGCTATATTTTGGTCTCATCACTCCAAATTACATTGGCCAGAAGCTGTGATCAAACTGTTAGGCATATTGTAAATGGGCTTTTCTGTGGCACTGGCGCAGTAAAGGCTTCTCTGGCAACTAGACCATGCAGCTCATTTTGTTCAAGTATTGTCGTAATGTGCTCCTTGAAACAACCACTCTGTCTTTTTTCCAGAGCAGCCTGTATGTCTCCCGATGTTACCTGTGGACTTTTCTTTGTGCCCCAAACAATTCTTCTGGCAGTTATGGCAGAAATCTTTCTTGGTCTATCTGACCTTGGCATGGTATCAAGAGATCCCCAAATCTTCCACTTCTAAATAAGTAATTGAACAGTATGGACAAAGCAAGGCTTTGGATATCTTTTAATAATATTTTCAACTTTTTGCAGTTCCAGTACCTTATTACGCAAGTCTTTTGACAGATCGTTTCTGCTTCCCATGTCTCAGTATCTAGCCAGCTCAATGCATTCATGTAAGAGTTAACAAACTCATTGAGTATTTATATACAAAGACTAATTGCTATTTAAAATGCAGTGGGAAATTAACCTTTAATTGCCATTTCAAAGAGTGTGTGTCACCTTGTGTGTCTGAAACAAGGCCAAACATTCAAGGGTATGTAAACTTTTGATCAGGGCCATTCGGGTGCTTTCTGTATGGTTTACAAAGAAGCCTAATGACTATGTGATAATTAATTACTTCAAATGAGCACTATCCTTACATAACAGTCAGCTTTTTAGAATGAACAGTCATATTGTCAAAATCAATGCATAAATTTCACAATTTCTGCCAGGGTATGCAAACTTATGAGCAGTACTCTAAGCTATGCGTGTGTAAAGTGGCTGTATGTTAAAACGTTCGTTGTTAAATGAGAACAACTTAACAAGATACTGAAGTGCTTTAATTTAAAGTGGCACAACATGTATACAGTCACCTCCCCTGTTGTTCTAGAAGGCACCCTGCTATTCCACGTAGAGGGCATCTATAGTGTTGATTATACTGTAGCTGCCTCATCATTTTCTCATGCACAAAAACAAGCTCTAGCAATGGTGGGTATCAGCCATATGCTTATGTTAATAGCTGCTCAGCTCAGTGCCTGCAGGTCAGCCTGGAACAAAAGGGCCTCATTGACTCTCTGAGGGATTCTGTCTGGTTGTGCCAGCCAAGGGAAAAGATGCAGTGAAGGATAATTTGAATCAAAGGCACCAGAGGACCTCTTCATACGGTGTTGCTATCACAGCAGCATATTAGCATCTAAACAAAGGAGGCGGTATACCCCACAGCGCTGGAGTGTTTCAAGTGGTCACTCAGCAGCCCTCTTTATCTCTTCTTCATCATTCACTTTTTGTGCTTAGTAGCAGAATTCTTCAACACCCCCACCCCCAAAAAAAATAATCCTAGTGTCTTCAGCACAAAGTATTTCACTTGCTGCTTCTTCTTTCTTTTTTGCCTTTACAGCAGCAAGAGTTGTGACAGCTGTCATCAGTGCTCAGTACCTCTCAGATCTGCATTTCAAGGTCTGCAGGTTTACCGGGTAGATCGCCAGGTTTTGCTGGATGGCCAACAGAATGAAGACGTGGAAGCACCCCCACCTACAACGATCATTCCATCTAGATAAATAATGGGTGCCAATTGATAATAATTAATACATTTTAACGTGGTTTGTTTAATACTTTTTTTACTTCCCCATAGCTTGGTAGAATGTTATTGAATCAATATTTTTTCTTAAGAATATTTTTTAATATGAGGCTGGTTTCTTGAACAGCTATACAAAAATACTAATCAGCGCAATTGATGATGGTACGTTTTTGACGACACTTCTTGTTGTTGGTAGGATTGCCAGAAGAAGTATTGAAAATGGGTCAGTCTGATGTAAGGGCTGAACTTAAAGAGAGGAAGAGTGATGGAATGAATAAGAGGATTCTTGGTGTCTTTTATCCCAGGCTGTGTCTGATCCCCAGATGGTTTGATGGGCATTTGTCTGTCACCACTCCTACCACCATGATTATATTCGCATATGTGGCCATGTTAGGCCCGCTGGTATGCTATGAGGCAAGGCACAGAGCAAATACAAGAGGCTGTGAATATGGAGGTCTACCATTGTGCATAAGCGTCATCCACTCTGGTTGAAATTCCTCAACAATAACAAAATGCAGGTCTGAAATCATTATTAAACATGTTGTCTGTCTGCGCTGAATGCTCCTATCAAAAATGGACTTAGTCCACTTCTAGTCCACAGAAAATAGACCGAGCCCTTCTGTTTCAGGAGTATATTGTCAGGGCAAAGGTTATTGAAAGGTCAATCTGTTGTAGAGAGGAGCAAGCTGTTTATTTCCCCTCAGCAGCTGGATGGAATCCTGTTTTTGACCCTGACTGTGCTATCAGAGATGAAACCACGTATGGGAGCAACGAATGACTGGTCAGCTAGTAAACCGCCTTCTGCTATCCCTAGAATAATGGTTGCACCACACTCCATGGCCTACCCCGAATGCCTCAAGCAGACTACAACACCATGTTAAGATGGATCAATAATCACCCGTCGAGGGTTACCAACAGCTCTCTCTTTCACAGTGTACAATACCAGAACAGGATGTTTAAGGTTAGAAAGGGCTAGGCTTAAACTTACAAAGGTTCAAGACTAGCAATGTTTTTTTGGATGCTGTTTTGACCAGATTGTGTTGAAGGTTTTCTCACAGAAGTGCAGAGGGTTGAAAAAGGAAACAGAAATCTTTGGCTTATGCTTGTGTGGAGTCTGTTGTCCAGACATAAACATTGTTGTCCAGACATAAACACCTTGACTCACAGAGAATGTCTGGTGGATGTCACCATTGCATTTGCTTTTGGAAAAGACCCTGCTCCAGGCTGAAGGCATTTGCAGGGCCTGTGCATATGTAACTGGGGTAATTTACACAACCCTCCAAGCAAGTTTTGCTCAATAATTTACAGGCTACAATCGTTTGAACCCCCGTCCTCCATCAGAGTGCCTCAGTCTGGGGCTGTACGCAACTACAACACCCATGCTTGCCTAGATAGCTTGAGGCCTCGTTGGGGATGGATAATAGGCAAAAGGTACAAAGGGATATAGATCACTATACATGCACGAGTGCAAAGAGGAGGGTCATTAGGGTAACTCGGGTAAGACAGTACCGAAATGTCCTCTGATGTGGGGCTGAAAGAGCAACGTGTCATTGTCAGCGTGTTTGACCTGAAACGAGAAGCTCCATGTCTTCATATCTGAAAGCATCACACCACTCATCCATTTGTCCAGACC
>JACXGM010018520.1:0-11076 GCA_016801145.1 Umbra pygmaea | reverse complement strand
CTGCCGGTCAATGGCGTCATATAACATTTGACTCCTCTAGTTCCAATGAACCACCAAACATAACGTGAATAAAGTTATAATACATTTGACAATAATTACTTTATCAATGAACATTATTTTGCCAGAGACTCTAGATTGGCAGGTTGTCATTGACGACCACGACGACAACAAAACCCATGATCCCACGCTACTTCTCGACGTCATCAAAGTACATGTTTTGCTGTTGTTTTGATTGAGAGACCCCTATTGGCCAAAAACTACATATTGTATGTTTAAAGTTATAAATACAGTGTTATTCATCAACACAATTCCATTTTGAGTAGTAAATATGACAACTGTATTAAAGATTGTTTATTCGTCAACTTAATTTTGAAATGGAGAATAGGCTATTTAGGCAACATTTAACATCCATGTGCACTAACAGATCACCTTGTTCAACCACAGGATATCCTTTGTTGAGTCATTATACACTTAAGTTAAATTATTTAAGTATTTCCAAAATGAACACAGCTACGTTTAATGACATTGGATTACAATTAATTTGAAATTATTTTGCATTCATGGTAATAATAAATAGGCTACTTAATTCTCTATTAAATGTCATATGAAAATCAACTCAGTCTTGTCAGCTTGTTTATATCTACATACCAATTGCCAAGGGTAGTGAATGGCAAAGATATATTGTAGTTTTGTCCATCCATTAATGTTTGTGGCCAGGGTAGGAAATTATATTTTCATTCTGAATTTTAATTTGGATCAACAAAATCTAAAACGAGTTTTAATCGGTTCATGAAATACCACAAGATCCAGGATTCATAGCGAATTTAGAACCAGCCTAGCTTTGCTTTTTGGGGCAACGGCTAGCCTCAAAACGGGAAGAAAATATTGCTGCGAGCTAGAAATTACAAACTTTTAAAAACTTATTGAAACACAATCATAATGCGTTGGTGGCGTTCTTGTGCCTCACTACTAATTACATGATTTCTTATTGATTTAGTGCTCCCAACCACAAATGTCGTTGTTAGCTCAGATTACCCAATATCAACGAATAACTTGTCATGCATTGATGAAATGGTTTTCTAGTAGCTAGATAGCTACTCTATACTGTCAGTGTCAAGCATGTTGTCCGTTTGGAAATAGCAAATGACAAAATTGCTAAATATACTAATATTTAGTTGAAAACAAGTTGGACATTTACCCTCAAATTAACCTCTAAAGAAATGATTGTTGCAAAAACCTGTATTGCATGAATTGTAAGCTGCTGAGTGTTATAAATATACCAAGTAGCCATTTCTACATACACTGGTCAGCCATAACATTATGATCACCTGCATAATATTGTGTAGGTCCCACTTTATGTACTCAAGTTTTGGAGGTGCTCTGTCCCTAGTAATTTGGCCTTTGTCAGTCACCCATTTTTCTTGCTTCTAACACACTAACTTTGAGGACAAAATTAAGAAGCAGAAAAAATGGGTAAGCATAAGGAAAGAAAATGCAACTTTGACAAGGGCCAAATTGTGATGGCTAGACTCTATCAGAGCATCTCCAAAACTGTAGCTCATGTGGGTTGTTCCCAGTCTTCAGTGGTCAGTACCTATCAAAAATGGTCCAAGGAAGGAAAAGCAGTGAACCGGTGACTGGTAGTGATGGGCAAAATTAAGCTTTCTGAAACGGAGATAAAAACATTTGAGTCGAGGCTTTTGAAACGCTCCATACCTTTACCCGACATCTGCTGGCATCTTTTATTATGGCACACAACAGTCTTAAGGTTAATTCCACCATGGTTAGACAGACGCTTCTGTGGCCGGACTGAACGATTCCAGTCTTTCATCACAAAATGCATAGTTTCGAAACGGGTTGATAATTGTAAATTGTCAATACTGTGGGTTATTAAATGATTTAGAATTGAGACAACACTTTCCTAACAATGTCATAGAATCATCTTGATTTTGAGTGTTTCTGAAACATCAAACTTATGTGAACTTCTCTGATAAAACTGGGAATAAAACTCATTGTATGAGTTTGTATGGACAAAATGTATGTCACAAAAGTGTTCCTAAATTGCAAAATTGCTATTGTGGTTTTGCAAATAGCTATGTTTGAGTGAGTGGATTTATAGTGACTGCTTTTGTGTTGTTGGTACACAATGGTGCAACGATTGCAAGTTTATTCAGGTGAGGGGAGACCCCTGCATGTTTGGCCCAGTACACCAATGGGTCTTCCACTCTTGCCAGGCATGCATCTGCTAGGTACTGTTGAACTTCAACCATGGCATTGGCACTAGCACTCTGTATTCTCCTGGTGTCACTGACTTTGTTGTCCATGTAACCACAGGTTGTCATCATCACCAACGCTCCCCTGGTCTCCCTTGCAATAAAAAATATCTACATTTATAATTGTATGAAGGGCTCCGCCGGGATAAGCGTGCGCACGTGCGTGTGTCTGTAGAATTTATACAGAAAGTTCAAGATATAAAAATGAATCCAATAATAATAAACCTCTGATGTTGTTGGTCCATCTTGTGTCTGATGGCTCAATTTCTCAATACTCTCACAAATCTCTCAGCCAAGGTCTCACGCATTCAAAATTTTTGTTTTAGGTTGCCTCATTTTATACCTGATACGTCAGTGTCTTTTGACAAGTGTGGCACAACTATTGTTTAATATCACATGACAGTGTTTTGACACTGTCATGTGACCAGAAGTGTTTTTGGAACTTGTCTCTTCGTTGATCCGATGCAGTGAGTGTCAAAAACATAGAGACACCATCACTAGTGACATGCTTGGGTGGCCAAGGCTCGTTGATGCAGATGGAGAGCGAAGGCTGGCTCGAGTGGTCCGATCTAACAGACGAGATACTGTAGCTCAAATTTCTGAAAAAGTTCATGCTGGTTCTGATAGAATGGTGTCAGTACACAATGCATCACAGTTTGTTGTGTATGGGGTTGCTGTTTTGGCGGCAAAAGGGGGAACTACACAATTCTAGACAGGTCATAATGTTATGGCTGATCGGTGTATTAAACAGCAAACGTTTAGCAGTAAAGATGGATCGCAACTAAGAGTAAGCCCAAGAAACTTTATTTTTCACAGACTTTTATATGTTTTACAATAAGGTAAAATTAATTTAAACAAATGTACATATGTCAGTTTTCCTCTTGGTCCAACTGACTTTGGTTGTCTTATCCAATTGATTTTAGGAAGATTGAAGTGATTACTCAATACTTCTGTTCTGTTCAATGTTTATATCCTCTTTGGTATACTCCAGTTTGAACATACAGCTCTGGAAAAAAATTAAGAGACCACTAAAATCAGTTGGTTTGGTTTAACCAGTGGTGGGCCGTAAGGGCCTGCAAGGCCTTCTCTGAAGGCCCAAAGATAATCAGAATCAGAAATTTATTTTTGTACTTTTTTAATATATTTTTTAATAATATATATTTTACAAAGTTCATATAAATTAGTCTATATCGTGATTTAATTGCTACAGTACGTTCTTTTCAGTTGCCTTGCTTTTAGCGCAGCTCATATAAATGAAAGCTTTTATCCAATAAGATTTTTTCATCTGTGTTGTCTCCAGGTAGACTACGGCCTTCAGAATTCCGAGTGAATACCTACTGCTGTTGAAGCCCATCAGGACCATGTTGTTGTTTGTCATATTTTTAACCAATCAGATTTCAACTTTACCATGTTGGGTGTGTTCTTTGACCAAGTAAAGCGTTTCTGCAGGCCTAGCCTTACGTCAGCATCGTTTCTGTTGCTGATAGGAGGGGCAGTTCAATAAAGTTCTGCAAAAAAAAGTAAAAAAAGTTCGCCATCCAAACAACTAGATTAGCTCTCCCAGCTTAGCTCTCCCTTCTCAGATTTCTTTAAACTTTAATTTTTAGATTGTTAGATTTTTACTTTTAACAGAATGGCAGATGGAGGTGAAGAAGTAGCTTTGGTGGCGAATATAGGACTGGGCAGGATCGACTCTCAGCAATGGGCAAAATCTTTTATTGGAATTTAACGCAAAGATGTGCTGTACAACCGTGTGATAGAAGTCTTTTTAAAAGAGAGGATTTCGTTTTCAAATAAGGAGCAGCTTTGGTGAATTTGATGGATTTTTATATATTTTTACTAGCAGGGCCTTAACTAGGGATGGGCCGATACCAGTACATTTAAGTACAGGAAAGAATGAAGGATGCAATTCGGTGCATACTGTAACTGTAGAAAACGACATGAGCAACGCCCCGGACCTAGCCTCTGAAAGCCACCTTCAGCAAGGAAAGACAAATGTCGGTAGTTTGCAAAACGTCTGGGTGAACAAAATAGTGGTATTTCTGAGTTCTGACATACTAACGTTTAGAAATATAACTTAAAACAAATACGATGTAGCCTATTTATATTTTGTTCAATAGATTACATTGATAGTACAGCTATTGTGTACCGATTATAATAAAACAATAAAATACGTTAACAGAATAATATGATTAGGTAATTATCCCTGTTTTGGAGAAAGTCACTTCAAACAGACATTCTCATCTTACACAACTTCTGCAATGCTTAGTTAGTGCAAATTCGAACACAAACGTCTATTGCGTTCGCGTTTACAAACGTGTTTCTCTCACTTAATTAGGGAAGGAGACGTAAACCATTGACATCTAATAAATATTACACATTCTTGACCTGCAATGTAAATGATGTTCTTCTGGATATGTAGGAATATTTACTTTTCTATATTTGAATTGGCTGATCAACATCTAAGAAATAAAAGCAGATTTTAGCTTGATAAATGTGACATTTGGCATAGTTCTTAAAAGTACTCCTATCGGTACTCGTATCAGCAAGTACCCAAAATGAAATACTCCGTACTTGTACTCGTTCCATAAAAAGTGGTATCAGCCCATCCCTAGCCTTAAAGGTTCTTAACGGGGCTTAGTGCATTTACTGTATTTGTATTCATGCAGGGGGAGATAAACAGACACACTTCATCCTGGCGCCAGGCCTGTTAATACTTGTTAATTATTACTGCTTGTTTTAGATCACTACTGGTGTGAAGCATGTGCAAATCGTATATATAAGGTCTGTGGTTCAGATTCAGGGGTCTTAGTGGGCTGTGCCTTTTGAGTGTGCGTGGTAAACCTGGATGTGCATTTAATAATGCGTAGTGTTACATTCTTATGGTTTCAGTTGTGTCAGGTCAATTAGTGTATTGTAAGTCTCATAGGTGTTGAGCATCGTGTTAAATAACCTTTATCGAGTGGAATAAACTTATCTTCACTATGAATATGGGGTGCATTATATGCCGAATGACAATAACCTATAGCCCTAGAATGTCATTGTGAGGTTATTATAATGCGTTTTCATTTTGGGAAGATAGTGAAGGCCTAGGTGTAAAATGCACGGCCCGCCACTGGGTTTAACTATTGATAGGTATGTGTTTGGGTAGAATTAAAGTTTGATTCCCATAAACTACTGACATTTCCCCAAAATTCTAAATACAAATTTTGTAATTTAGAGCATTTATTTGCAGAAAATGACATGATGCAATGTTGTCAAACCTCTAATAATGCAAGAAATTAAGTTCATATTAATTTTTAAACCACATAATTCTAATGTGGTATCTTAGGAAGATAAAAATAACTATAAAAATGTATAATTTGGCTTCATACATCTTGCCATGCTCTCCAACAGTCTTTCACATTGATGTTGGGTGGCTTTATGCCACTTCTGGTGCCAGGATTCAAGCAGATCAGCTTTGTTTGATGGCTTGTGGCCATCCGTCTTCCTGATCACATTGTAGAGGTTTTCAATGGGGTTGATTTTAAGAAACATTTATTGTTGTCCCTTAATGTTTTCCAGAGGTTTAAGGGTCTACATCACTATTTAAAAGCAAGTCAAAGTTTGTTAGTTCCTGGTACTGAATGAGGAAAAATAATGACGTTAGAATAAAGCACTCGGATCTAGGCGTGACTTCCCCAGACCAGGGACCTCTGTCAATAGAGAAATGCATTTTAAAGACAGGAAAATCATGACTCCTTTTGCTCTGTTTGAATGGAACATTGCTGAAAGTAATATTACTCAAAACTCACGGACAGCAAAGAGAAACAACCGTAAGGACTTGTAGCGTGATCGGTATGCCACAGACAATTTTTCACGGCTAGGGAAAACAGGACTACATTTATTTTTATATCAACCTCCCCCTTGCTGGAACTAACATGACAAAGTATTGAGCTGTATTTCCTGTGAACATCTAAATATATTGTTCCCTATGCTTAAATGTGTATGCAAAACCTAGAAATGCCTGGGACTAAAATCACCCAAATGTCCCTCTACCGTTTAATACTTCTGTCATGCCGTTTTGAGTATCGCTTCGGCAAATTTTTTTTTTGATACAAGTATCATTTTCAGGATACATTTGTCCTTACTCAATGACAACAAAACTGGCTAATGACCCGCAAGTTGGTGGCATCATTTAGGAAGCGAAAACTGATGGTTTGTCATAACAGGAGGCTCTGATTGGCTGCTCGTTTAAGGATAAAAAAGTAGTACCCAATCTGACGTGCCCCCTTTGAATCCCTAAATAGATTTGAAGGAACGTATTAACTATGGTATTACTGAACTCATTGACATTTGCCAAAGGTCCATGATGTAACTGAAATGACATGGTCGGTGTTGAATACGGTTATCGCCCAGCCCTATGCAGAACTACATTCTGGAGATTACTATATCCACTGTCACTTGAACACTTGTTTCTGCATTTGTTTGTCTTGTTAAGCCACTGTTATTTTAACATTTAAGCCACTGTTATTTTAACATTTCTTTAGGTCGAATCTGTCGATCAAGGAATGTATTTTTCCACACCGATGCAGCGCAAGCTGTGGGAAAAATCCCTGTCAATGTGTCTGAGTGGAAGGTAGACCTGATGTCCATCAGCGGCCACAAAATATATGGTCCCAAAGGTACATACAATTAAATCAGCATAATTCATTATTAGTGACTGTCAATGCTGGCGGAATATGTTGGGGGGACTGAACAGTTTTAATTGTAGTAATATAAATAAGGATGCCATTTTATTGTCCTTACGCAAGCAGCTGGGTCATGACTAGACCTATAGATGCAGTGTCATGTTTTTATTAGGGATGATATTTGAATATGCTTCACAGTATCCTAATGTAGACTGCCTCTACATGTTTGTAAATTGACACATTGTTAAACTCTGTTTGCATCATGACCCTTTGCACATGATTTCTCATTAACTGAACATGTAAATTTAGATATGAAAGCAGTTCAACAGGCTCTGTCTCAGGGTTTCCTAAACTGAGAAAGTCATGTTGTTATGTTTTTGTGCATCGTTTCTGGACTGGGCTGCTGTGATAATTAAAGTTGGAATATTTTGTCCTTTTACGGTTGTTGAAATACTTGCAAACAAACAAGCCTTTTCAGATTTTATGACTTATTGTGCTGATAATTCTGTTACGTTTGATAACTGCCCTTGTAATGTTATTGTTCTGTTATATCATGTAATTCTTCTTGAATGTTGTTGTGTGTCAGGTTGTTTCTGCAACTCTATCCAGGAAAATAACTACTGCACAACCTTGTTTTTGATTGGACAGGAGTCGGGGCTCTGTATGTGCGGCGCCGGCCTCGGGTTAGAATGGAGCCACTGCAGAACGGTGGAGGCCAGGAGAGGGGTCTTCGCTCTGGGACAGTGCCCACTCCTCTGGCTGTTGGATTGGGAGCAGCCTGTGAGATCGCCCAGCAGGAGCTAGAGGTAGACCACACACATTACTGTCAGAAACTAACAGGATGCTGTGGATGAATAGAGGTAGACCACACACATTACTGTCAGAAACTAACAGGATGCTGTGGATGAGTAGAGGTAGACCACACACATTACTGTCAGAAACTAACAGGATGCTGTGGATGACTAGATGTAGACCACACACATTACTGTCAGAAACAAACAGGATGCTGTGGATGAATAGAGGTAGACCACACACATTACTGTCAGAAACTAACAGGATGCTGTGGATGAATAGAGGTAGACCACACACATTACTGTCAGAAACTAACAGGATGCTGTGGATGAATAGAGGTAGACCACACACATTACTGTCAGAAACTAACAGGATGCTGTGGATGAGTAGAGGTAGACCACACACATTACTGTCAGAAACTAACAGGATGCTGTGGATGAGTAGAGGTAGACCACACACATTACTGTCAGAAACTAACAGCATGCTGTGGATGAATGCTTGCCTTTGTTTTGTTTACACTGGTTGCATTAAAACAACTCAAAGAATGTACATGAATGGGCAGCTTTTTAAATTGTATTTATTATGACCCAGTCCCTAAAGCATTACTGTTTATTGCATCAGTATTCTTCCTCATTGGAGTACATTCTTTTTTTGTGGAGGAAATGTACACTGATCAGCCATAACATTATGACCACCTATGCCTATTTTTGTGTAGGTCCCCATTTTGCTCCCAAAACAGCAGCCTCAAACGCAACAAACTGCGATGCACTGTGTTCTGACACCTTTCTATCAGAACCAGCAATATGTTTTTCAACAGTTTGAGCTAAATTAGCTTATCTGTTGGATCAGACCAACGGGCCAGCCTTCGCTCCCCACATGCATCAATGAGCCTTGGCCAGTTATGACCAGTGGTGTAGTGGTAAATAAAAAGATGGTTAATCTATCAACTCCTCATGGCGATCAATCATCAATATCAACCAGAAGATATGACATTTTTAAACTATAATTTCATTGCTTTTACTGCAGGTATATTAATAGGGCCTAGTGTCCATTTTCTACAAATTGTACAAAATCAACTGATACTAATGCATTTCAATCCACATTTGTTTATTCATCCCAAACGTGGACTGGAAACGTGGACTGGAAAACAATTTAACCAAAAACGTTATTTGAAGTTGTTTATATTGAAATGTATCATCATTTTATGTTTATGTTATATGAGCTGCAATGCAAATATGTATAGCAAAATGTTGACGTGCACCAGTGTGGATTTAAAGCAGCCGCAGACAGTGGATGTTAATTGGGGACGCCGGGCTCACATTACCGTCCGGACTGGGGGAACAGAACAGTATCACACAATGGGTTTGATGCATTACACACCGTTCCATTCACTCCGGTCTTGAACATAATGCAAGCCCGGTGTCCCCAATTAAGATCCACCAACCGCGGCTGCTGTAGGGTAAGCTATGTGATAATAAACAGATCATGTATGTACATAATTATCAAATGTAACCAATACCAACCAATAACAACCAAAACTTTCATTTTTTGTTGTAATCTTGAACTAGCACACTTGATTCAATAATCAGCTCATCTTCAGAATCAATATAGCATTACAATTTTTAATCAAGGATCAAAAGTATCTTACTTTAATGGCTATATATAAAGCCATATATTATTAATAAAATACATTAATTGCACTAGGAAAGCACTAACCTCTCCTCTTTTGGTATCTTCCTGTATAGTTGCCTGCCTCAGCACAACTTTGTTTTTTGTTCATTGTCTTATTAAATAAATTATATGAGCTACTTTGATAGTTAGGCTAAATATTTGAGCTACGTTTAGCTAGTTATACATGTTACTTTGCAGTAAAGTACATAACCAGAGCTTTTGTATTGATTGAGCTATGCTAGCTAACTAGCTACTGACTGACTGACTGACTGTAGAGCTAGATAGATAGACACCTGACTAAAATATATGAGCAACTATTTTTTTTTACAATTTTGAACACTCAAAGTGTCTGGTTTGTTATGGATGGGTCTTTCTATTTCTAAAACAGGCGCAAGAGTTAGCTAATATAGAGCTTTTTTTGGACCTACACAATATAAGGCAGGTGGTCATAATGTTATAGCTGATCGGTGTGTAATGTCAATGTGAAATAATATCAATAAAACATTAAACACTGAAACTTTAATTAGATAGGTATTCATTCTCTGATGTTAGAAAAATGGCAGCTTTTACATCAGTATTGTTGTTAACCACTGTTAAACTCAGGCTAAAGCAAGATAGCCATTTATTCTCCTGGAGGTGTACATCACTCCATTCCTATTCATGACACACTCCCTGTTTTTTGTTAACAGTTACTGCCACAAATAAAAATATAAATATAGCAGCAAGCGACGATTTGCGGGTTCAACCCTTTTTTCTCAGTAGCGACTTCAAAGTAATTTAAGTCTGAAAATAGCTTGATTTATGTAATTCCACATGCAGTTATTATACATTTAAAGCACCCCCTAGTGGTCAATTTGAATGAGACTTGCAGGATGTGGTTCAGTTACCATCCATCCATCCATCTTCATCCGCTTATCCGGGATCGGGTCGCGGGGGCAGCAGCTCCAGCAGGGGACCCAAACGTCCCTTTCCCGAGCAACATTAACCAGCTCCGACTGGGGGATCCCGAGGCGTTCCCAAGCCAGGTTGGAGATATAATCTCGCCACCTAGTCCTGGGTCTTCCCTGAGGCCTCTTCCCAGCTGGACGTGCCTGGAACACCTCCCTAGGGAGGCGCCCAGGGGACATCCTCACCAGATGCCCAAACCACCTCAACTGGCTCCTTTCGACGCAAAGGAGCAGCGGCTCTACTCTGAGATCCTCACGGATGACTGAGCTTCTCACCCTATCTCTAAGGGAGACGCCCGCCACCCTCCTGAGGAAACCCATTTCGGCCGCTTGTACCCTGGATCTCTTTATTTCGGTCATGACCCAGCCTTCATGACCATAGGTGAGGGTAGGAACAAAAACTGCCCGGTAGATTGAGAGCTTTGCCTTCTGGCTCAGCTCTCTTTTCGTCACAACAGTGCGATAAAATGAGTGTAATACCGCCCCCGCTGCACCGATTCTCCGACCAATCTCCCATTCCATTTTTCCCTCACTCGCGAACAAGACCCCAAGGTATTTGAACTCCTTCACTTGGGGTAAGGACTCATTCCCTACCTGGAGTAGGCACTCCATCGGTTTCCTGCTGAGAACCATGGCCTCAGATTTAGAGGTGCTGATCCTCATCCCAGCCGCTTCACACTCGGCTGCGAACCGATCCAGTGAGTGCTGAAGGTCACAAGCCGA
>JACXGM010018519.1:0-18979 GCA_016801145.1 Umbra pygmaea | reverse complement strand
TTGTGTATTTTAAGGGTAGGGGTAAGTTTAGAATATGTTTTAGGGTAATGGTTAAGGTTAGGTTTAACATAAGGGGAATGGTTAAGGTTAGGATTAGGGTTAGGGTTAGTAGATAGTTTGTTAAAATGTTGTTGACAGTATGCAGATAATATGTAGAGCATCTAGAGATGGACTCTCAAAATAAAGTGTTACCAAAATTTTATTTAATCATAAATCCTATTAGGAATTTGAGTTTTTCCCAGATAGTTATTGATGCTTATTCCTTTTCACTAGGTCGGGTGTCCTCCCAAGGATGTTCTCTTATTTGTTTTTTCAGTGATTTTGTAGTTTCCAGTTAAAGGAAATTGGGCTCTAGGCATAATTTTTTTTAGCATAAAGTACACACGCTGACATCGACCTGAAAAGCTAGTGAGTAAAAATAATAAAATAAATTGGTTATTTTTTCAGCATGAGTGCCTTTTCTGTTAACTAAAAATAGGGTTTGTGGAGCTGAGATTGTTATAAAAATTTCAGGCCACAGAGGTGAGTGGCTAATGAGTGAGATAGTGATGGTTTTCTTCCTTCTGGAAGTGTTTATAGACTGTAACAGGATTGAGATGTGTTCTATTGTGTCTTGATATTATCACAGTGGGGGAGCGTGTACTACATACTACAAAATGGTTACTCCAGTAATGATTGCAGAATCCACCCTGGGGTTTTTGTAATACACTCATGACATTAGATTTCTACAAATTATATACAAGCACGTACAGTATGGTCAATAATACAACTGCTCAAGTTATGTACCTGTTGTTTTTGCACATGGGCACATGTGGATATATCCACTGCTCCAAGAAATTAAGGGAACACTCAAATCACACTGTAAGCACAGGTCCCACTAGAGGACGTTGGGCCCTCATTCCACCCACAGTGAATCTGTTTCTGATAGTTTGGTAAGAAACATGCACAACTGTAACCCACTGGAGGTCATATTGTAGGGCTCCGGCAGTGCTCCTCCTGATCCTCCTCACACAAAGGAGCAGATACCGGTAATAATTTATTGGGAATTATGTGTCCCTTGTTCTATTACACTTGTTAACTGACTAAATATAGTTACCAAACGATTTTGTATATGTGTTCATTGTGTTTTGTTTAGTGTCTTTAATTAAAAAAGGCAAATAACAACAGAATTCGGCAAATAATTACATATGTTCAATTAATCCCTTCCATATCTGCAAATAAACACAAAAACACGCAAAACATTTGAAACTATTGTTAATGGCAAAACGAACAGGTGTGCCAAATACAAAGTGTTTAAAATACAAAATAATATATTTATTTTGTTAATATATATATTTTATTATTTATATGATAAGGAAGACTTAACCGTATAATTCAAAGCATTTTTGAATAAAAACTTTAAACATTTTACATCAAATATGAAGTAGGATTTCCTATGGACATTAATAGGCACTGGTTAACAGGAATCACTCAATTTAAGCAATTAGGTTTCTTAAGGGCTTGTTATGTTTTGCTAAGATATCACAGCTAAGCGCTGTGTCCAGGCACTCAGCAATGCGTCGTACTTAAGACTAATTTCTCCCCGTCTAATTTTGTGACACCACATTCACCAGGTTTCACAACCATGATTGTGATTGTACTGTACGCACACATGCTGAACTTTTGGCCATCGCCCGTATGTTGTGAACTGGAATGTGAACTAGCAAAAATGTAAAGTGAACTTCAATTCTGGATAATTTCTTTCTGTTTTTATTTATCGGTTTATTACAAATAATGAAAATAACAAAGTAAAAACTATTATTGCATGTTATCATAAGGACACATTCTGCAATAGAGACTGTAGTGACAACAGTATTGCTCTAGTATTAATGCTGCATTTCTTGTCCTGCGCCTATCAAGCTTCAATGTATCATGGTAAATACAGTAGTGGCAGTAGAAGGTTAGGCTGCCATGGAGAGCAGGCGCACTATCTCTGATTTCAAAGGCACTGTTATAATGTTAAAACTGAATAGTTCTTTATTGGAATATAAAAGCAGTATTTTTTAATGCATGACAAATAACAGGTGCAGTGTGTGTGTGTATGCTTGTATACATTGTGTCTAACAGCAGCATGAGAGTTGGCAGCTCTGATAAGTAATATTTAAAGTTGTTCCATCTAAGCCCCCTATATTATGCAGTAAGCATTATGCTTGTTTGACTTGATTAATGTTTAATGACAGAAGAAAAGTGCACACTCTTTGTTTGGATACAGTTATAGATGCCTCCTGCCATTGGTTATTCATTGAATTGCCTGGTAAAATAACGGTTAAATAAATAATGGTTTTGATGTAAGCATCACTTCACAAGTGTATTCCCAGTCTATATTTCGTGTTGACAGAACTGGGGAACCAGAAAACCAGTGGGTAATAATTCCCTGATTAGACAAAGTAATTGTGAAAATATGATGTGATGTTGCTCCCATGAGCAGTAGAAGCACAATAAAAAGGTTATTTTATCAAATCCAAATATTTACTGTACATAGTGTAATTCGTTGACAACAAAATGTCAACAACAGTCAATGGAAACCAAAATCACCAAACGATTTGAGGTCTGGATTCAAATTCACAGCGAAAAGCAACGTAAACAGTTGAAATAACAGGCTGTTCCAACTTGTGTGAATTTAATCACGGCAACTCATAATGTGACTCAGTAGTGTGTATGGCCCCCAAATGCCTGTATGCACTCCCAACAATGTCTGGCCATGCTCCTGATGAGACGACGGATGGTGTCCTGGAGGATCTCCTCCCAGATCTGGATCAAGGTATCGGTGAGTCCTGGACAGTCTGTGGTGCTCCTTGGCAGCTTCAGATGCACCGATACATAATGTCCTAGAGGTTCTCAATTAGATTCAGGTCTGGGGAACATTAGGGCCAGTCAATGGCATCAAAGCCTTCATCATCCAGGAACTGCCTACACATTCCGGCCACATGACGCGGAGCACTGTCCTGCACCAGGAAGAACCTAGGGCCCACTGCACCAGCGTAGGGTCTGATGATGGGTCTAAGGATTTCATCTCGGTATAGTTACCTAACAGCAAGCAGGGTACCGTTGGCTTGCACGTGGAGGTCTTTGCGACTCTCCAAGGATATTCCTCCCCAGACCATCACCAACAAACTGGTCATGTTAAATGATGTTGCAGGTAGCATACTGTTCACCACTGTGTTTCCAGACTCTTTAAAGTCTGTCACATGTGCTCAGTGTGAACCTACTGGTCCAGACTGGGGGAAACAAATATGGTATCACACAATGTGTTTGATGTGCTACACACTGTTACATTTACTCCGGTCCCAAGTGTAATGTGAGCCTGGCGTCCCCAATTAAGACCCACTGACCACAGCTGCGTGGGAAATGTCAATCACTTGAGTATCAATGACGTGCAGTATACTAGATAATTTCACATTAATTAAATAAGCAGTTTTGTCCGATTCTGTGGGCACGTGTCTCTCTAGATGCTATTGTATATGGCAGAGTAGTTCTGGCTATGATAATAATTATACAGACAAGTAATCAATATGGCTCTAGGTAAACACTCGCCAGGAACAACAACAACTTCAGCAAGCTGTTGCTATAACAATTTTTACTTGTGATATTGTTACTAATTTAAAGTATGACTGTACAATAGTATGGTAGCCAGACACTTTATGCATTCTCATCAAATTTTTGGACAAAATAAAAAGTTGACACATTGCTTATACTTTTAGTACAGTTGAGCTGGTACACAGCGTGATGTGTCCCGATGGGTTGACGCGCCAAAAAGTTGAACTACCTTTAACTTTTTTTATGCCCTCTCGTAACCTCCTCTGCACCCCACGCTTTGCTTCAAGTGCAATGCTCTTCCTCACTGCTTGGTGCATCCCAATTAATCTTCTACCATATAGAATACATTGAATCATCATTAATCTTCTACCATATTGAATACATTGAGACTCGTTGCTCTGAAACCCACTGAAAATGGGGGATCAGATGGCTCAGTGGTTAGGGATTCAAATTTGTAGTCGGAAGGATGCCAGTTCAATTCCCAACTGCCAAATGTTATTGTGTCCTATTCACTGTAAGTTGCTCTGGATAAGAACGTCCGCTAAATGACATGTAAAATGTCTGGTGTAAATGCTAGGTCTGGCGAATGCCAATCGAGCTGCATGTTGCTGGCCTGTCAGCAGAGGTCCCAACCAGAGGATGTCTGGCCCTCATGCCACCCCCTTGAAGTCTGTTTCTGACATTTTGGTAAGAAACATGCACACCAGTAGCCTGCTGGAGGTCATTTTGTAGGGCTCCGGCAGTGCTCCTCCTGTTCCATCTCACACAAAGGAGCAGATACGGGTCCTCCTGCTACTGTAGCTTGATGCCCTTCTATGGCTCTTTCCTGGTCTCCTTGTGTAATGGCCAGTGTCCTGGTATCTCTTCCATATATTTGAGACTGTACTGGGAGACACAGCAAACCTTTTTACAATGGCACATATGGATGTGCCATCTTGGAGGAGCTGGACCCCCTGTGCAACCTGGATGGGCTTCAAGCTACCAGTAGTGACGAGGAAACTAGCAAAACGCAAAACTAGTGAATAATCAGTCAGGAAGGATAAGGAGATCTGTCTGTGGCCACCACCTGCAAAACCATTCCCTTTTTTGGGGTTGTCTTGCTGTTGCCTCTCCAGTTCACATGTTGTCACTTTAATTTGCATCAAAACAGGTGACACTGATTCACAAGTTTATGCTTCCTAACTGGACAGATTGATATCCCTGAAGTTTATTTGATATGGTGTTATACTGTGATGATTGCAAGTTCCCCCAAAAACATTTTAGCAGTTTACTTTGAAAGTACTCAGAAAAGCTATATGTTGTGTTTACTTAATCTCAGTTAATCTCTCGTTGCTGCCTGGATATGGTATGACATAATCATTATTTTCTATGCAAACGTTTTGGATCACTTGGATTTATAATTTATTGTTCAGGAGTTGTTTCATAAACATTCAACATTTTTATCAAAAATGTGACTAGAGCCAGGTTTTTTTGTTAGTTCTGGTGTATGGAACAAACTACTTTTAATTTGGTTGTGTGTAGTGCATATTTATTTTGTATTTTGAAAAGTATTTGAAAAATTTGATTTGAAAATATTTCTTTTTATTTCTATTTTTTATCATACATTTTTATTAACAGGACAGGACTGGAGTCGGGAGCTCAGACAACTACACCAACTCCGTCAGATAGTGCATATTTCAAAACTGACATGGTGCACCTATGGCCTCTTGACAAAGATTATAAAATATACACCAAAATATACTTTCACAACAGTGAATCTAAAAGAAATCCTTTGAAAAAAGAATGTGCCAGAGATTGGTGTAGGAATTTAAGCTCCCTACTGGACCTCATGTGCCCCAGCTCAGCCGCTGTCTATGTCTTTTCTATTGGTCTCCTAGATGCCTGTCTCCCTAGCTTATGCTTCCTTTTCTGTCATTTCAAATAATAAAAACACAAAAAAAAGGGGGAAGAAAATCATGCTGACATTTGCCATTGCCGAGAAGACAAAATATATTTTTCAGAATTTTAAATAAGACATTGGAATAATTTTAAATGGTGTAATAACCCAGTGGTTCCCAAAACCTCTCCTCGGGGACCCCCATACAGGCCATGTTTTTATTTTCACCCTGAAATGACACAACTGGTTCAGTTAGTCAACTACACATTACACCTTTCACTAATTGAATCAGGTGTGCCATTTCAGGGTTCAAACAAAAACATGGCCTGGCTGGGGGTCCCCGAGGAGAGGTTTGGGAACCACTGTAGTAACCTGCTTTGAGCAAATATAAGAAGCAGGTAATATGGTCCGCGCCGATAATAAAAACATTTTAGCAAAATGAAATGTGTTCAATAATATCAAAATCTCTTCTACCCCCTTGGTCATTACTTAATATGATTGAATATTTTAATCTTCTAAGTAGCCATGAAACAATTGGCCATGTGCACATTTAACTGTATATAGGCTAATTTTTCAATCAAATAGGTACAGTAGCAAGTTTTATAAAATCAGATTTCAAGATGTCAATCAATATTAGTTGATAGGATATCTTTGTTTAATATTGAAGGAATCAGGATATATTATAGAGCACCTTGGACACAGCCCACCTGGATTTATTGATCTGCTCTTCCTCTGAATGAATGAACATATTTTAATAAACCATGTGTCCTTAAAGGGATAAATCTTGAAAGTTTAGGTCTTTCCTTAAGAGAATTTGCAAAGAAAGCCAAGGTGTCACCACCATCCAAGTGCACATTTTTGGAGGAAACGCTGACAGGAAGAGGTGTGCAGACCCAATTCCAAAACATAATCAAAAGACAGGTTTCTGAGAATAAACTGCTGGTGTTACATGCAGTTCACAGGACAACAGCTTCAAGCACAGCGTAACGCTGGTCGAAGTAAGCAAGTCTCAGTTTCAAAAGGAGACTTTGAGCTGCATGTTTGACAGGTCGAGTGGCATTTAGAAAGCTAAGGTGTTATAATAAGAAATATTAAGAAAAATATACTTGCTTGAGCCATGAAGCACAATCTGTGGACTACTGAAGACTGAAAGAAAGTCGAATGGACGGATGAATCAAAATTTGACTCACTCTGGGATTTTGTACACTGTCAAGCAGGTTCCTCAGTTTGTGACACCAACTGTCAAACATGGGTGAGGAAGCGGGATGGTCTCCAGCATATTTTCTGGATGCAGAGTCAGCAAATTAGACTAAGTGGCACCCTGAACTAAAACGATTACCACAGCAAGATAATGACCTAAAACATACCTTATAGTCTATGTCAGAACTACCTTAGAAGTACATACCTTTACTAAAAACTGGAAAAAATGAGGTGTTCCAAAACTTAATAGGTACTTTAACTAGTGAGCATTTCGTAGCAACTGCTGTTTAATAAAGGGCTTATTATGTAGCTAACGTCTCCTCCTGCTGTGGCTCTGTCCTGAGGTGACCAGGCTTCAGCGGTCAACGTCACCGATTTACTGTTGCCACCACCCTCTTCTGCGCACCTGTCTGTAATGTGTAATCATCCCCAGTGTATATATGTTACCCTCTCTGCCTGTGTCATTGTCTGTTCTTGTCAAACTGTATAGGTGCCCCCAATGTTTCAGGCCTGTGTGCCATTTATTAATACAAGCCTATTTTGGCAAGTTTCTTATTTAGAGAAGTCCAGCTCTCAGCCTACCTTACCTGCTGTTGAACGGTTTCCTTATTAAAAGAACAGAGTGTGAACTTGCGTGTGACTCCATTCTATTCTACATATTACAAAAATACATTTGATGTAAACTACTGTAACATTTTTCAGTTTGCAGTCTTGTGTCTAACCATCAGAAGCTAACATAGCTAAACAGCTAACCATGTTCACTCCAAAGAAACCCTGCAATTACAAAATCAATTACTTGTTTGCTAATCATAGGTTGAACATATCCTTACTCTGCTGAAAGTATTCATTTAAAAATTTGGACTTTCCAGATTGGATGTGTAACGCCCACATGTTAGATGGGTAAATCAGAGAGTATACAGGGACTTCACCTGGGCACAAGGCCATGGAAACATCACATGCAATGGGTTTGCACAAATACAGATCTTATTACTATGAACCTGGGTTAGCAGGCATAAACATGGCTGTACTGGAGGGTCTTGGAACACACCCAAAAAACAGCACTTTAAGTCTTACAAAAGGGTTACACTCTAAAAAGGCATGAAAAAAACAATGTTACATTTTAACACATTATGGAATCAGCTCGGGGACAACACATTATTTTTCACACTATTATTATGTAACACACATTGTTATAGGTAAGACAAGACAAAAATGTGTTAATTCTGACGAGACCGTTTTACACATTTTGCATTGGAATCGGCACATAATGTGTTACAGACCTAATAACACATGTTTTCTGTTGTGTTTTTAAAACGCCACACTGAGAGTGTATGCAATAACGTAGTGATTGTATTCAACACTTCCAATTATTTAGGTCAACAAACAAGTGGAGGACCGACACGTTCAGACGGTATTCAATGAAGACTGCAAATTAAAAGGTCTCCATAGACTACTGTGCATGTAAGTCCACACAGCAAAACAAGTGCATATGATACTTACAGCCAAAACCTTAATGCAGTCACTTTGACTGAATAGGGAATTTGAATGTGTGGATGAGCTGGTGTGTTACAGTTGGTCTGGTATTGGACAGAGCAGCCTTATCCCTAGCCTTGGTCCCTGGTCGCATATGAATCAAGCCCACTGCACACCATGCATTCCTCTTTCATATCCTCAGGGAAGAGGCCACAAGCAAGAAGACAAGAAAACAAGAGTCAACACAGTAGCAACCTTTAACATGACAGTAGGCAAACTTCAACCTGCATCAGATTATTCTGTTTAGATGCGAGTCCTCCAAACATTCTGGCTACATGTTACTGGTTCAAATGGCGCAGTGGTTAGGGAATAGGGTGTCAGACTTTTAGTCGGTACGTTTCCAATATGATTTTCTGCCCAGTGGAAGGTTGCCGGTTCGATTCCCAACCGTGCCAAATGTTGTTGTGTCCTTGGGCAAGGTTGTGTCCTTGTACTAACTGTATGTCGCTCTGGCTAAGAGTGTCTGCTAAATGAATAACATGTAAATGTTCATAGCCATGTTTACATTCAGACCCTCATTTTGGAAAGTACCCTGAAATGTATTACATTATAGTGTGACTGTTATTATCAAACCACAGAATATTATAAAAACAAAATGAAAAGAGATGTGTATCTGCTATCTTTAAGTCACCTGAACTGTCTGATTTAACACTTATCATGAAATGTACAAGAAACAAAAAGTACGGTATGCGCTACATTTGCCTTACAGGATGATAAAATTCATGTAGAAAGTGTGGAATGACTTTGAAATTTGAAGATGTAGACTCTGAGAAGATGGAAACATTTTTTTTAAATCTCTTTGTACCCTGGAGCAGTTATGTTAAGCTTAAGAGTACTGAGACTCTGGTTTTGCTTCTCGGTAGCTGAACACCTGGAAATAGTGAAAGGACATTTAGACACTAATTAAAAAACCTACAGTACTACTTTAGGTCATGTACATTCCTGACTAAAAAGTATGGGAGTCTCACAGGCAAAACATCAGAAATATGACTTTCCTTTTGACATGCACCTATAAATTAATGTTATTCGCACAGTGTATCATCACTATGTTGATAGGTTAATGTGGTCAGTAATATCAGAATGAACATGTTTTAAGTTGCCTTTGTAGAAAATATATGGCACACCTCATGTTAGTAGTGGACAGTTACTTGTCTGAGTTCTTATGCTGTCATCAAAAACAACACCATCTTGCAGGTGTTACCTTCTAAGTGTAGTGAAGAGAGCTGGGAAAAGGGGGAGGGTTAACATGTAGAGGCTGTGTTGAGTGTTATGATGTTGGTGTAAAAGGGAGGGTTAACATGTAGAGGCTGTGTTGAGTGTTATGATGTTGGTGTAAAAGGGAGGAGTTTACATGTAGAGGCTGTGTTGAGTGTTATGATGTTGGTGTAAAAGGGAGGAGTTTACATGTAGAGGCTGTGTTGAGTGTTATGATGTTGGTGTAAAAGGGAGGAGTTTACATGTAGAGCCTGTTGTCATAATTTTGTTGAATGCTCAGGCAACAAAATTGCTTCTGAGATTCCAAAAGTGTAATTCCAATTTGTAAAATTTCCCCCTGGGAATTAGGATCTGCTGATAATTCTTAAAGCACATGAATGCAGCAATATCAGATTTCACCAAGGCAAGAAAGAAATGAAATTGAACAATAATTACTATTGGTAAATGCTAAATCATTTAATCTACCTTGAAATTGTTTTCAATACAAATATAAAACATTCTGTACAGTAAATCTAATAAATTACATTTTGACTCACTTCAACCAACTGTGTGGAGCCCCAGGGTAATAGGACAAATGGACAGCTTCTCCTGGCTGTAGTTTCTTTAGCTCCTACAGAGTTACCATTGGCCTGTTGGTGGTTGTTTTGACCACCAACCTACTTGCCTGGTGGTCACTCCATTTCAGTGGCCGGCTTGCTCTCTGCAGACTCCAGGTTGTCCCATATTCTATACAGTTTTAATGATGGAATTATGCTCTTTAAAAAAATTCTTATAGCTCAGCCCTTGCTGATGCTTTTCCTGAACTTGTTTTGTAAGCTCGTTGGTTTTCATGGAGTGGTTGTACCAGGGGTACCCAACTCTGTTCCAGAAACAACCCTGCTGTGTACCTATAGGGTGATTTGTAGAATTTTGTGCAAGTGAAAATTTAGCTTCTTTCTCCATCAGTGGCCAGCTTACAAAAGCTGTACAAACTGTATTTTCTGATATTCCAAAAATATGAAAAAGCAAATTAGATGGGACAATGATTCCCTACAATATACAGTACAGTGTTTGTATATTTTGCCATTTTAACAGGAACTCCAATGGAAATATGACGGAGTTGTGATTCTTCAGTGTTTGTCAATTGGCATCTTTGATATAAATTATGCATTTTAAGCTGTTCTTTTGTGCATAACAAAGCACTGCAAGGTCTAGGTACAGTAATCACTGTCCCATCTACATAGACTTTTTATATTTTTTAAATGTCAAGACATACATTTTTTACATATTTTGTAATCTTGTCACTAGAAAAGAAAGTACAACTCATTCACAATGTCACGAACATCCACAAATACCCCCGTTCAAACTGAGGTTGTGACAGGGCAATTTATGCAGCGCTTTATTCATAAGGCTCTTCGCTCTCCAGTGAGGTTTTCTCAAGCTAATGCGCTGGAGACTTATCTGTCTCACATCATGCGCTCAGATCATGTTCAATCCTCTGATCTGATTGGACAAGTGAAGCAATTAAGGTCGCACCTTTAGTATGACACTAAAAACCACATGTCTGTACTTAAACATCAAGAACCATCCCATATAAACAGGGCCGTGCTTGGGGGCCCCTGGCCACGAGGGGGCCCCCAATCGTGTGCACAGGTGACTACGCGTGGTGAAAAGGGGCCCCCAAATCAAATTTTGCTTAGGGCCCCCAAAAGGCTCGGGCCGGCACCGCTCTTCTGCCAAGTATTCACGCAAGATTTAAGTAGGATAGTTGGATTAACCATGCTCAGAATCATATATTATTCTGTTTAGCATGGTCATTTGATTAGTACACAACAAAATGGCAATTGTTGTTAGTTGTCACATTGACAACACGTGAGTGGGGTCGTAAAGTGTGTCACACTCACTAGTTTCAGTTAAGAGTGTATTGTAATATTATCATTTATTGAATATATTTTGATGACTTACCAATAGATTTATGAGGAATTAAATCCAGCACTCTCCACTTCCTCTTCACCAACAAGGCAGGCCACTTGTGATTCCGCGACTTGCAGCAAATCTGTTTAATGCAGAAGTAAACCACTTCTTTGCAATGGAAAAGTACACAAAAATGGCTGCCGCTCTTATCGTTCTGCTACATTGATTTGAATTGGAATGCCGTTCTATATTTATTGTATTTCTATGGGTTGTCTAGTTTGAACACTGATACCGATCAGGTTGATGATGCAAGCTGCTTGAATCTTTTCCCCAGGAGCGGCATAAAGTCACCCAGCATCAATGTGAAAGACTGGTGGAGAGCATGCCAAGATGCATGAAAGACAATTATTATTGTTATACAATTATTATTTCACCACCAAATATTGATTTGTATTCTTTTACAAAAAAATGTCATTTGTCATTTTCCGCAAATAAATGCTTTGAATTACAAATCTTTTTATTTAGAATTTGGGAGAAATGTTGTCAGTAATTTATGGAATCAAACAAAAATTTAAATTTTACCCAAAAACATACAAACTGTCAATTGTAAAACCAGAAGAACTTTCTTTTTGCAGTGGTCCCTTAAATTTTCCAGAGCTGTATATGTTTTCCAAGCTGTACATGAACTTGATCAGTGTTTTGGAAATCTGCTAATAGCTACAGTACATCCCTTTTCAGTAAGGCAATATCCATAGCTACAACCTTACATTTTCTTTGTTGGTTGCAATTATTAAGCGTAAAAATGTGTTGGTGTGGGGTCCGCGTGCACTGTATTGCATGTCATGATGGTCATGGGTTTGAGCCTGACCATGGGTTCTGTGACTTTCCCTGGGCCTCATGCATAAGGCAGCAGAAAATTGGCATAGAGCTGCCTGGGATTTAGGTTAGATAAATCAGATGATCTATCCTATCCCATCGCTCTCCAGCGACTCCTTGTGCGCCTGTAAATTAAATCTCGGAAGTATAGTCGGTGAACGTAATTATGCCTTGCATGATATGACTTAAGACTTCCGTGTTGGGTGAACAGTGTGAAAATAATCAGTGGCTGGGGCGACATGTGGTTGGATGAACCATGTGCGCGCCCCTTGTCATCCCACAGATCTGTACAAGGAATTGCGGAGCTGCCGACAAGGCAAGATTAGAAAAACAATTGGGAATGGAGGAAAATCGGGACAAATAATAAAATAAATAAAAATAATAATGAAAAAGGTTGGGTTCCCTACACTGGTGTAGGGAATCATTATCCTGTATAAATTGTCTTTTTGTTTTAATAAAAATAAATAAAGTTTTTACAGCACATGTAACATGGTCACTTAAAGAGAAATGTAGTTCCATTGTTACGCCTTGAAATTCTACAAATAGCACCTTTCATATACGGTATATTATGGAAAAAAATTTATTATTAGTTTAAAAAAGTGAATACACATTTTTTCGAATATCAGTATTATGTAAGATTGGAAAACTAAAAAATGTGCAAATGTAATTGTGGGTAAATACTTTGGCAATACACTGTAGCTTGATACATTTGATAACGCTAAAGGTAGCTAATTGCTTAACATTGTTAATACTCAGAATTGCTATATTATCTATATGAATAAGGTTGTAAATCCTAATTGTCAAAATTAGACAATTTTAGACAAAATCATCTTTTAGTTGGAAAAGTGATGAAATAGCACAACCACGTTTTCCAAATTCCAAATAATTACGACTTCCCATTATTCCAATAGTTCAAGGTAATGCAGCTAATAAAGCCAAGGGCGTAGAAGCAGGGGGGTATTAATTTTAGAGGCAGGTAATGTGGGCTCCCCAATAATAAGGACAATTTGCGAAAAATATATGGTGTCCATGAAGAATTTGTTAGTTTTTTGTCTTTCTAAAAAGCACATCCACATATTGTGTGTGAAACAACATTAATGAAGCCCCTTGCTATAAGTCTACAAAACCAAACCTATTTTCCAAAAAGTACAACCTGGGTGCACAATGACCAAATGGTAAATATTTGTGAAGACATAAAGTAAGTTTTATCATTTAAAGGAACGCTCCAGACCCTTAAACACCTCAAAACCTTAATGTTTGGTTTTAATGCGAGTCAGTCTTTGAATCTAGTCGAGAGGAAAATAAAACGGGACAAATAAATATCAGGAAGTCAAACAAACACATGTAGACGTATTTTCAAAAATGTTGCAGTAACGTAACCAAAGGTTTTTGGGCAACTATTTGAGGTGTTTAGGAGTCTGGAGCGTTCCTTTAAATGATAACACTTGATGTGTCCTGTGTGCTTTTTCATGCAAATGCCCAAAGTAGAAACAACTAAAGTAATGTGTCTTTCTTGCCACAGTGGAGTGATATGCTACTCTATGCCTTTGAGAGAATGGCACTTGGGAATGTCAGAAGGTAGTGGAGACCTTTCAACTGGGACATACCAAAGCTATGCTGGGAATTAATTAACCCTGCCTGAATTATTTAGTAAGTTTCAACGGCTTTCGATGAAATGTTGCATTGTTCCTCTTGACATTGATCTTAAGGATGTCAGAATAAATACTGCTGTTTGTATTCCTAGCTGAGTACCTGCCAGTTTAAATGTGCAAACGTGTGGTCTTCTTCAGAATTTAAAACAATACACTATTACATTGAAACAAACAAATTGCGAAAACATGTCAAACCTTAACTGTCAATATGACTATTGCTTATCAAATTTCTTCAGGATGTAACCTCTCAATCAAATGCATTAGAATGAATGGTATTGTTGTTTTCAAACTGGGGAAGTTGACTATAGATAAGACACTGGCTAGATTTTGTAGCATTTATGGAGTAAGCATGAATCAAGATCATTTGGACCATATCAACCAAACGTCCCCGTCTCTGGAACATGATACAACCCTGGTATGTGCCCTTCCAGTGCTAATATAAAAGCACCACAAGAAACAGAGCCATAAAATGTCTAAATAAGAAATGTGAATGTGAGTTGCAGCGCTGCAGTAGGCAAAATGACATAAAACCCAGTGAGTGAAGCCCAGCAACGTGTCCCCTGGGTTTAATCCAGCGTGGTGTACAGAGCGTGGCGCAGCCTGCCAGGATTATTTGTGCTGGACTTAGTTGCCCTACTCTCTTCTCCTCGTTGCCCTACTTTTCATTGAAATATGGAGAGAACGAGAGCAAGAGTAGAAGAGAAAGCTCTATAGTGCAGGAATGCAGGGACAGATGGACTGGGGGGTGGGGGGGGTGGGGGGGGGTGGTGGGGGGTGACCACCGTAACTTCATTCCCCTTTTGCAGTGTTTGCATGTCAGACACTACAGACGGATTAGCTTTGTCGTGCAGGATTGTCTTTTATCAGACATTTAAACATATACATTGTTTTTGTATTGATACTGCTGTGCTGCTATTTCTTTGCTTTTTCTTAATATACATTTGGAATAACAATTGGGATATTATAGACTTGTTTGAAAAGGTCCCCGCTAAAAAGTTTGAATATCGCTGTTATAGATGAAAGTGTTATTGTTTAGACAACCTGGTTATGGCTTCCAGTAGTCTCCCATGTGTCGTGTGGGACCAGATCCATGTGACATAAAATGTAAGGTCAGTTGGGCTGAAGCAGAACCTAAAGTGACTTGATGACATGTCTAGGCACGAATGAGACCAACACGCAGAAACTAATATCTTCCTCTTTCCTCTGTCCCCTGTTGCAGCTACCGTACATCAGATCGAGCCTTGAACTTTGAGCCTTGTGTGTTTGAACCCATAATTGACTTCCACATAGGAACACTTCGACCCATCCTTTCTGCTGTTTATCTTCTCAACGTACTGCTTCCTTCCCAAACCCTCTTGGCGCAGTCTATGGAAATTCTTTGCGGGTCACTGCTCCCAGCCTCTTTAGTCCCGTTTAGCGGCGGCACTAACACCTGGCTCCCCAGTTCCTCACAGCTCCTCATTAATCCACACTGATACTAACAGGAACTGAGCACCCGGAAAATGGTCCAATTGGAAGCAACAGTGGTTCCCTGTGTTCAGAGCTGATTTGCTGACGCACTGTTTTGTCTGAACTTAACTGAAACATGTTTACTTTTTAAATACCATAGAGTTTGGCATGTGTGTGTATATGTATGTATATACAGTATCTCACAAAAGTGAGGACACCGCTCACATTTCTGTAAAAAATTGATTCACTTTTCATGTGACAACACTGAAGAAATGACACTTTGCTACAATGTAAAGTAGTGTGTGTACAGGTTGTACAACGGTGTAAATATGCTGTCCCCTCAAAATAACTCAACACACAGCCATTAAGGTCTAAACCGCTTGCAACAAAATCAGTACTCCCTTAAGTGAAAATGTCCAAATTGGACCCAATTAGCCATTTCCCTCCTCGGTGTCATGTGACTCGTTAGTCTTACAAGGTCTCAGGTGTGAATGGGAAGCAGGTGTGTTAAATGTGGTGTTATCGCTCTCACACTCCCTCATACTGGTCACTGGAAGTTCAACATGGCACCTCATGTCTTACCAAGACCCTGAAACTGAGCTGCAGCATGGCGGCCAAGACCATACAGCAGTTTAACAGGACAGGTTCCACTCAGAACAGACACATGCTCAGCGTCGTATTCAGAGGATGTCTTTTAGAAATAGACGTATGAGTTAGGGATGGGCATTCGATTCAATTTCCTTAGTCTATCGATTTTTATAATTAATGAATTAATTATTTATTTAACTTTTTTTAATAAATGGAAAATGCAATGAAAATACAAAAGCACAGTGTGTTTTTCCTCAATGAGATCTTTATTACAAGAAGAACAACTTTTGGCAGTTAAACTGGATGTTCGTTTATTCTAAACTTGAAGATATATGCGCTGCGGTGCTAAAGCAGCGGAACCTGCAGCTACGAGCCGGCGTTCTTAAATAGAGACACTCGTTTGTTCCAAAATAACAAATAAGAAAAAAAGAAATATTGTGAAACAATAACTTAACCAAAAACATAATGATATTTAGATCTGACAGGTTTTGTCAAAATGCAACTCAAAACTATCCAAGGCACGAAGTCGAGAAAGAGGGTGAGAGAGATTAGCCTACCTAACAGAGCAGGATGGCGCCGCCACCGACATTAACCAGGGTCGGATGCACTTTGTTTAAGTGGTACATCATTTGAGTCATGGCCATGTTGTACTTCTACATGGCATCGTAGTGTTTTCAGTGAATTAAGTTTTTTTTAATTAAAATGGTCCCACGCCAGACTTTAATGTGACCTCTTCATGATTACTTTTGAAATCAAAACTGAAACTCGCAGGTAACTGAGTATGGTGCCAAATATTGCCCCCAAGTGGTCAAATGTTTAATTGCTGCCATAGAGTGAAATTATTTTCATTGCTTTAAAACTCACACTATGCAACGCAACCTGCATTAGTTTAATCGATAACGAATAATGTGATTGACGAAATTCTTAATGATCAATTATTGACATCGATTAATCATGCCCATCCCTAGTATGAGTGCTTCCAGCATTGCCTGCAGAGGTTGAAGGGTTGGGGGGTCAGCCAGTCAATGCTCAGACCATACGCCGCATACTGCATCAAATTAGTCTGCATGGTTGTCGTCCCAGAAGGAAGAAGGAAGCATCTTCTAAAGAGGATGCACAAGAAAGCCTGCAAACAGTTTGCTGAAGACAAGCTGATTAGGACATTGGTTACTAAACCATGTCTTCTGGTCTAATGACACCAAGATAAACTTAATTTTCAACCAGGTGAGGAGTACAAAGGCAAGTGTGCAGGGTTCCCGCGTGGTCTTAAAAAGTCTTAAAAAGTCGAAAATTCTGAATGTTAAATTTAAGGCCTTTAAAATGTCTAAAAACGGCCAGATTTTCATCCGAGGTCTTAAATTTCATTTAGTCAGGTCTGAAAAAGGTTTTACACTTTTCCAGAAACACTGGCAGCAGAAAGAAATAAGCTGTGTCTCAATGTGAAGGCTGCATCCTCCGAAGGTCGCAATTGAAGGCTTTTTTCGTGCATTTGAAGGCCGTCACAACAGTGCTACGAAGGCTGCCTCAATTCAAACTCTGCACTCTTCAAAGGCCGCATTTTAAGGCCTATTGCGTCACAGCAGTACTCTGTCTCAATTCAAACTATACACTCTTCAAACGCCGCATTTGTCACCGCGGCGCGACGAAGGCTGCCCCAGTTTGGAATGTCATTCAAATGCAACACCAAATGCGCTTATCATTTTCTCAGGGAAATGAAGTTTACAAAAATTGACACTTCGCAGCCTACCCTTCCCCAGAATTTATAGCACACCGGTGACGATGCAATTGTATTCAAAGAAAATAGCTGGTGTTAATAGCGTGGTGGCCAAGGAATTCACATATAAATGTAAATTTTTCTTTGTTTTTTATTGTTTTTTATTTTCATGCTTCAACTGTGTGAAAACAAAACAGGGTTAAAACTTGTCAACCCATTGGACCTGACTCTCGCTTAGCTTCTTCCTGGAGCTGTATTCTGCTAGCAACAGTAATGATGATGTCATAAGTTTGGTATTATGATAAAACCTTCAAAATGAAAGGCCGAATGTCAATGCATATCAATGTGTATATTCCCACCAGTAACATAAATAAAATAAAAAGGAAAATTAGCAATTCAGGCTCCATAATTACTTGACATTTCACAAATGTCATGTAGGATGGCAGCTGTCCTCTCGTTTGATAGGCGGTAATTGGGAACACCTGGTGGCTCAATCGGTTATCCAATGATGGCTAATTTCGCAGCCTCCGAAGGCCATGTAGGCTGCATTCATCGAAGTCTGCGGCCTTCGTAGGATGCAGCCTTCAAATTGAGACACAGCTATAGTATTGAGATGTAGTGGAGTCATGAATATTGAGTGTTGATTTTAATCAGGAACAATTAAAAGTACATTTTGCATTGCACGCGGACACTGTTGAAGGTGCAATAGTAAAAAAAACAGCAGAACGCTGCCCTCAAAACGTTGGTTCGGTGTGTTGTAGTTCTTTCTGTGAGATATTGATACGTACGCAGTGGTAACACTACAAATCCTGTGTTAAATGTAATACCTGCCTGGAAATACGTCTGCGTCTCCTCAGAGTTTGTTCGGCTAGGCATTTGTGTGGAAAATGGGAAAGTGTACTTTTAACGAGACATAGCTAGATCACAGCGATTTCCACTGTTGGTTACAAGCGGTACACAGCTCCAGGTACGATGCTGGAGTCACATGCCAGAGCAGAGAAACACAAGCTAGCTCCAAAATGCCTTCAGCAGACTCAAACAATTAGCCAGTTTTGTGCCTCACCCCTGCCATCGTCCTCCTTTCACTAACTCACTCACTCACATCAGATCATGCATGTTAGATAGATAGATACTCTAATTATCCTGAGGTAAGTATCCTGTGTGTGTGTGTGTGTGTGTTTGTGTGTGTGTGTGCTACATGGGTTGTTACTAGTGGTGCAACGGATCGTCATTGATCCGTGATCCGTTCGGATCAATATCTTCGGTTCGGGACACACGTGATCCGCGGATTGATTACTGAAATAAAAAAGTTTTGCGCATGTGCAGTGCGCTCACAGCATGGTCATGGCGAGCGGAGAAACGGAGGAGCTTGGACGTCCCGCGTCATTTAAATCCCCTGTATGGGAG